>JAECUM010003893.1:0-100961 GCA_016617855.1 Megalonaias nervosa | reverse complement strand
AAAAAGGTTTAATTCATTCATTTACTGCCTTTAATTCTTCAGTGTGTTGTGTATGAACAGTTATGGTAAAGTTTCATGGCCTACAAAGAAATTAGGACGAACAGTATGATCTGAAAGACGCGTGCATTTTGGGTCATGTACATGGTGCAGGGGTTGTTTGTTTCAAATAAGTTTAGAAATCTTTTCAAATGCCATTTTATAATGAACTTCAAAAAGTAAAAAGGTAAATTCTTGATTAAGGGTAGTTGATCAAGCATTTGTACTAACTTGCAATTACAATACTGTAATCTAGTTACTCAGTTAAAATCCATTACAATGTATAGCTTCTGTTGTTCTCTTTTTAAGTCATATTGCCAAAATACACTGAATATGAATATGATAGTTTTTAAACATGCACCAAATGTGTTTATAATATAGATAGAACTAAGAAAATTTTCTACTTGAAAATAAAGTATTACTTAAAACCAATGTTAAATGCAAATATGCATACTGGGAAATAGATGGCATAATTCAAATATTAGAATGAAAATAACAAACACATGAATATATATATATATATATATATATATATATATATATATATATATATATATATATATATATATATATATATTGCATGTCTTGCTCTTCTCCCACTTCTCCCTGTTCAGCTCTCACTTCTCCCTGTTCTGTCCAAAAGGAGAAGTCACTTCTTAATAAAATTCAAGTCTAGCCTGACCACTGCTCCCTGCAAGTCTAATTACTGATTTTTGGAATCCAATCTGGAATCAGAACAGTGGTGGTGGTGGTGGTGGGTATATCATCAAATCTCATCCCAAATAAATGACAGAGTTTCCACTGCCAAGGTTTTTGGGTTCAGTACTGTCAACACAAAAGATGGTCAGCTTGTGATTCCACCTGGTTGTGAATAGTCTACCTTCAGATGATCCAAAGTGCATGAATCTGATTAAAGACACCAATGCACTTGGGAGGAAAGCGATAAAATAACTAATTTGTGGAGTTAGAAACATCATACCAAGATTAACAAAATGCTGTAATGGAGATCTGACTTCTCCATTCAAAGAAAGCCAATTTGTGAGATGAGGGAGAGTAAGTTGTTCATATTTTGAATCTAGATCAAACTTACCATGTGTTTCTGTTAGACGTCAGTCAGTTAAGATGCAATTGCTATTGCTGAATCAACCTGAAGTGGGTGAGGCCACAATTGACTGTCTTGATGACAGCCTAGGACTGAAGTCTGAGTCTGAATGAGATTGCCTGAAACTGATACAAGGTCCTTTGGAATGTGAACCAAAGGAAGATGCAAAAGATGTGTGAACCAGAATATGAAAGTAGGCATCCATTAAGTAAAGGCTGATTACAAATTAATTCCTCTTTACAGACAAGTAACAAATAAACATCTTGAATATGGGTGTTGACCAGCTCAAGTTGCTCATAGGTCAGAGCTTTCCATTTGCTATATCTTTGTCCAAACTTGGAACTTCTACATGACAGGTGTCAGAGTGCATTCTGTATTAGCCAGTCGAGGGTGACACTGACAGCTGGCTTTCTAATGGGACCTACAGGGTCTGGTATCTTGAAAAATAATCTCCTTGATACTGAGAAGCTGTTGTTGTTGTTGTTGCTGTTGTTGTGGGGCTTAACGCCATTTTCAGCACACGATAGGCTATACATGGCGGCCAGTATTAATGGTGGAGGAAGAAACCAGGAAATCCCCAGAAAGAACCACCGACCCACGAGAAGCTACTGGCAAGCTTTCTCACATATCCACATTCGCCGAATCCTAGACTCGAACCCACGCAGACAGAGGTGAGATGGCAGTGATCCGTAACGGAGAGCGCTTTAGACCACTTGGCCACTCGGGGACCCACTGAGAGGCTGTAGGAGCAGAATAAATGAGAAATGCCCATCTATTTCATCTGTATTCACAGAGGCTCTTGGGTATGACTGACTTGTAGATGGTGGTGGCAGAAACTCAGCTGGAAACAAGATCCTACAGATTCATTCAACTGCATCATTAAAGTTAAACTCAGTTCTTGCTATAAGCCTAGTAAAAACTGTGTTCAGAAGTTCATTAAGGCTGTCCCCACCTAACTTGGTGGCTGTCATTGTCCTACAAGCTTTCAACATCTATGCAAATCGTACAGAGTAAACAGAAATATGTAGCACTGTCAAAGAACATGACCAGCAAATATGCAATAAACTGTCGTCTGTCTAAATTCATTGATGGCCAGCTGGCAAAGCTTGTATTGTTGAGATAGCTAGAGGGAGATCAGTGCAGATGGACCATTTGAATTGATCCCTTTAACAGGCAATAGACAATGGAGTGGTTGGCTGGTTTGCCATTAAAACCAACCTCCAATTCAAAGTAGCAATGGTCAGCCAGTGTGGTGGGCTAAAACCAAGCAGTACTGGGAGGTGGAAGGACCACTGGGAAATCCTGCACTACAACTACTATTGACTCAAGTGTTGGGATATATGTGCATGACATAAAGACTTTTATCTTGAGGGGTTTTCCCTGCCTATCTATTGTTCTGCTGAACCATGAAACACATTCCTTCACACCAACTTGTGAAGGCACACATTGGTGGAAAAATATGCATAATTACTGACAAAAAACATCTGGTATACAGGTAGCCACCTATGTTTTGCACAGAGGTTTTGGAAAGAACACGCCACTGTTGTTTACATTAACTGTACCAGTAAATATTGTTCTGTGAAAGAAATGTACGATAAGGAATGCCTATATGTTTGCAATTTATATTTTCAGCTTTACCAACCAAATAAAACCATTCAGTTATATCATGTTTCTGCCATAAGGTTCACACTGAGGTTTATTTAGCATGGTTAAAAGTGAGGAAGGCACAGGGCAAAGTCATTTGCTCTACAACACAATGTGTAGAAAGTTAACATATACTTACATATCTTTCTCCTGCCAGGTTGCTGTTTTTTCTATTTTTAACCATTAATAGGAAAACCATATACTATCTAAAGCATACAGTTCCTAAAAATGGCTGCATACAAAATCAGTGTGCTGGGGAAAATACTTGAAATAGTGGAAAGTAGTAAGTATAGTAACTTTGCTTGTCCTTCATATACTGAAAGTAATTTCACTGCATAGGGGTTACTATTTTCTGAACATGCATTAAGAAATTTTAAAATGTAAAAAAAAAACTGAAATAAATGATCAACTCACCTTTTAATAACTTCCCAAGTTCAGAAAAAGAAAATGGCCAGCTAGCAATCTTCTACTGATATGCACAACATAATTTAGGCCTAGCTGTGTACTTACAAACCCAATTCAAATCCCATTAGTGGTATATCAAATTAAAGAAAATTGTAGGTTTCTTTGTATACCCCCTAGGATATAAATATTTCCTTTTTTTAACAAGAATTATAAGTTTGGAAAATCGGGGGAATAAATTTTCTTTAAATTCTGAACCCTGTGCAATAATGCAAAACTTCAGAGGGGAGCCATAGCAGTTACAAGGAGAAGTAATCAGAGCATAGTCTTGGAAGAGTTACTTCCCATAAATAATCTTTTAATAGTCTATACAGTATATAGACTGGAAAGGTGAATTTCATGGGGGCTGGATATGGCAGGTCACAAAGTTAATTTCTAATGTTCATAAATGCAGTCATGTAATGTATTTGATGGAGAAAATCACAGTAAGCTTGCCTGGGTTGAGTGCACATGGACTATTATCCTAGACATTAACAATGAAAGGGCTTTTACACAGCACAGAATATACTAAATACAACTTCTGACAAAGAAGTAATTCATACGAGCCAAGATTAAACAGTATAATCACAGCAATTTAGTACTGATATATCTGAGATCAACTGATCATTTGAAAATTATGCCAAAACAAACTGTTACACACAGAATATGTGAGATCCAAGTTGATCTGATCTCCCATGGAAAGCTGTTCTCGTTGTCGCACAAGAACTCGTTCCTTTCTGCCAGCTTCTTTGGCTTTTTCAAGTGCCTGGAAAAGATATTGATATGTTTAAGGGTAAAAAAATATGTATCTATGTATATATTAATGTTTAACCAAACTTAGCACAATAATGAAAAAGCAAATCTTCAAAAATATGGATGTAGAAATTATTTTGAAATAGGATTTCAAATGCAAGGTAGTAAAATGAGAAACAGACCTTCTGTAAAAGTAAGTTGCTAAAAATATCTTTGTTCATATATGCCATCATATCTTTTGAAAATATGTGCATAACAACAAAACAGCTGTGAAAATTCCAATAACAAAATACATATGTAAATATGTACAATTAGGCAAAGTTTTAAAAAATAATAGTTATTATTATCATTTAAAAATACAATAAACTCCTGTTTTTGCCACAAACAACAGACATAACAAGCTGACCTGAAACAACGTACCTTGTTGAAAGTATAAAAGTTTGCTGGATTGGAGGCTCAAATTTGCATCCCACTGATCATGAGTCATACTCAGTACCAAATGAACTACTAAGCTCCTCAAATAAATGTTAATATGTTGTCTCAAACATCTCTGAATATTATTTGTTAGACTGTGAATTCACTATTTTTCCATGGGTACAAATTTTGTGGATTTGTGGTTGCCATAAACCACAAATTTAAAGACCCAATGAACAATCATTGATTTGCAGAATAAAAGAACCCCATACCCAATGAAAAAATTGAAACAGAATGCAAAGCTACAAAAATGTATACCAACAAAAAATGAATTGACTTTATTTTGTATTTTTCCTTCACTGAAACAAAAATGTGGGATATTTAAAACTATCAGAAGATAACAAAAAAATGGAATGCAGGGAAAACAAATAAAAATCTTTTTCAAACATTAATATGTTTGGCAAATTTTCTGCCCACCAAATTATATTCTCCACGGCTATTTGCAAAACAGCTTTCTTCTATCAGCTCATTCACTTTCTTTTCCAACTGTCTTATCTTTTCTTCTGGACTGAAAGAGATTAAAAAAACAATTCTGTGAATATTTAGTTGAAGGAAATGGACAGGAAACTTTTAATCTCATACGACTTTAAAGTTAAAGAGCAGAAACTAAAGGGTGATGGAGCTGTGATCTTTACCTTGAAGATGGGCTCCTAATGTGGTATAACCACACCCTCTAGTATGTAAAAGTATACCATTTTTCATCTTTCAATCTCAATCAGCTGTAAAGTTAAGGAACAGAAGGAAAAGTGTGATGAATGCATAAAACAGTGAGCAGTGACCTTGACCTTGAAGACAGAACCCCCAAAGAATTATGCAACACACCTTCTAGTGATGGTGTATCAGTACACCAGGATCCATTCCTTACTCTCAAACAACTTTAATGTTATAGAACAAAAGTAAAAGTGTGATGGTTGGACAGATAGATCCATAGACATGCAGATACTATGTCAAACTATTTTTTTTCTAAATGTAAGTAAAAGTACCATAGTTACATCAGTACTGATATAAAAGTAACATATGTATCCTTAAAAAATTTCACTTTTTCTGCACAAGTTCCCATTTTACATTTGCTACTATTTGCCATATCTCTGTCAAACTTATCTAAACCAATACATTATACTGTTACGATCTCCACGTTATAGTTACCACACCAGTGCCTAACCTAGTAACAAAATATGATATAAGTTTAAAAGGCAAGACAAATGGTAATCACATAACATTACAACTTTACCAAACCTGAAAACAAACAGCTTGTCTTGCAACAAAATACCATAAAATGGACACATAAATGGAATTCTACATTTACTCTTGGCTATGATCCAGAGAATAGGATAATCTTTCTTGATTGCATTTTACTTCAAACACATATCAATCAAACAAAAAGAAATGCAAACTATTACTGTGTGTTTATATGCAATACAATTTCTGTATATATTTATATGCATATGCAATACAATTTCTGTATATATTTATATGCAATACAATTTCTTTATATATTTATATGCATCACAATTTCTGTATATATTTATATGCAATACAATTTCTGTATATATTTATATGCAATACAATTTTTTGTAGCAACAAATAAATAAACCCATACCAAAAGTAAATATGATAGAATTTACTTTCCATTTACTGCCTATGGTACAGCCCATGGATGAACTCTTTTAAGAATATATTCTGGGTTACTCTGGTTACTCAATCATGTAGCTTGTATGTGATACAAAATTTTTAAGCTGCATCTATGTGTGGCTATACTCCACAAGGAAAGGGCCTTCCCTTGATGCTACGTACGTCTTACTGAAACAAGTCCAAGTCATAATATCTGAATGGAGATGGGAATTCAATCATGAAATTTGCAGGAATGCTTGTGTTACTTCATTTTGTTGCCTATATAATATTGTGTTTCCTACCTATCTTCTGGCTTGGGCTCAAGGGGAGGAGCAGGACCTTTGCTTGCCTGGTTCAAGGGATCAAATCCAGACCCTAGAAGGTAAAATGAGAATGCTTGATCATCAATGCTGTAGAAATTAGTTTATAGATAAATCTTCAAATAGCATTTCTTATGTTATAATAAAATATGACTTTAAAAAAATCACATCACATACACTAAAAAAAGAACAATAAAAAATTTTCATGATAAAGTATAGCATTTTCCTTCTTTACTAAGGAAATGATGGCTTCTCAACATGACTTCTAAAATGCAGACTTGCCAACCCAGATGAGTCCGTCTCAGTAAGGCAGTTGATTTTTCTCCGTAAGACTGACCAGTTTTCAGTAAGGTGTAACAAAATATCAATAAATGCTATTGTAAAGCTGGAAAACATAAATAAAAGTTTGACGCAGCAACGATAAACATCATGTTCAACTGAAAAGTTTGTAAAGTACGTGCAGACTTTATTTACCACCAGTACAGCTGCACAAACTTTAGTTCCAAACCCTATGCAACTCAATGGCTTGTTGCTATCTCTCAACTTGACGTAATTCTTGGAAATTCTTTTTCCATTTCACATGATGATGGCAATCATATCTCCCACCATGAGACACTCAAATTGGCATGTGATGTCCAATAAACATAATTGTGTCCTTTCCAGCTTTTATTCACAAGAATCTGAATACTCCTTTTTATTCTTCTGTGTTAATTATTAACACTATTTTAGAAACTTATTTTCCCTTTCATTTTAAACATGCATTGCTTTATGGATGCCATTTTTAAAAAACTTCTGTAATCAACAGTTTGATCAAGCAGGCGCTTCGCATGAACAAATAGGTGCAGTTTAAAGCATCTAGTGTGCTGCTGTAAAGTTAGTCTGGTTTCCTGACTAATTTTACTAATTCTAATATGAAACCCGGATCCATATCAAACACGGGTAAATCAATTATCTGGATTTTTCGGTAATGATCATTTTTCCGTAGTTTTTGCTTGTATGCCGTTAAGTCTGTATTTTAAGGGTAATTTTCATAAGACTTACGGCAAAATTGTAAGAGTTGGCAGGTCTACTAAAATGCCACAGAATTAATGTTTTTCTTTTCGGGATATGTGTAGCGGAGCATTTAATAAAAAAATAGCAGTCTGACAAATGAATGAACCTCCCAACTGACTATATCTATTACAAATTTCAAATTAGCACAATTTGCTATTTCATATCCAGTGATCTTGACCTTTGCTCTTTTGATTGTAGGCCCAACAGAGAGTTGACTTTTTTTTGAGTAAGTTTATAAAAATCAGATGTAAGGAAACCTGCGGAAAGCAACAATTTTAGCTGCAGTGAGCTTAACCTCTAACTTCTGGGCCACAAAATGAATAGCAAAGTGCCTCTGTCCAAGTGTAAACAATTGGTGAATTTAGTGAAAACTGGATCAAGGGAATTTGATTGACCAAGAAGAAACCCCCAAAAGCCGGCTCCAGTAACCCTGACCTTTCATGTCTGCCTCAAAATTATTAAGAAGCTGTCCCTGCCTAAGTACAGCCTCCCAAAGAAGTTTCATGAAATTTGGACCAAGGAAACATGACTTGCCATACTGAAATGAAAATCACATTTCCATCTCCTGTGACCTTGGCTTTACACCTTGCATCTTCAAAATCAACAGACTTCTACTTCTACCCATGGGTAAGGTACACAGACTATGGAAGGACAAATAGTTTGTATCATGTCTGTTATTATAAAATAACAGTTCACAGTATTTTAGGCAGTTTTCATATATAGTACCTCTGTTTCCAGCAGATGTGTATCCAGCAGCCCTAACTGCTGTCATAGGCCTGGCCTGGCCATCTTGACCAACTGCCCCAGTGATAGGGCGGCCCAAGGAAGAAGGCATGCCCATTCTCCCACCTCTGGCTGCTGTGCCCATCCTCATGCCAGCTGCTCCAGTCAAACCTCCTCGGCTTGCAGTCTAGAAATTAAATAAAACAATATCATAAGAAATTTGCATATTTGATGGAGAGGAACACTCATAAGAATAAAATTTAACCTAACTACAATGTCAGATCAAAGAAATGCACAACTGTTTCAGATTATCTTGGAATATATATATATAAATGCCCTAATTAAAATCTGCCTGAAAATTTCAGGTATTACATTGACTTTAAGCAAGATATCAACCAATACATATTAACAAAAGTTAATTCATAATTCTATAATATGAACCTCTTACAAGAATATCAGCAATATCTATTTCTATGTATTTTTTACAAAGTAATATAATTTTAAATAGCCAGTGAAATATAACAATATTACTGTTTCTTCTCTCTAACGGTAAATAAATGTGGACATTATAAAAAGTAACAATGGTAACATGCCAAACAGTCAGAGCTTTTCAGAAGTCATCCCATGATGAAGTACAGTACTGTCTTGATTATATGAAAATCAATCACTGAAAAACTGGTTTCCTTTGAAACACTATGTTCCCCCACACATTTCTAATACTTAGAAAAATACTCACTTGATCATCTGAACTCCTGCTTCAGCACTAGGTGACAAAACCAATTCTGACTTACTAGCCTGGCAAAGAGGATGCATAGGAATCTGCCTTTGCTACCAAAATCTGGTTAAGTTAATGAACACTGACCAGGCTGATAGAAATATTTAGTTGTCGAGGCTAGATGGGTGCAGGAATTGTCATACCCTGATTATCTGCATTATTCTAATAATTCTTGTTCAGTTTAGATCTACTTTATAGTTTAGTGGTTTCTGTCAAACCATTTATTCTGCTAAAATCATATTAAGGTACTGGATCTAAGTAAAGAAAACAAATATTATTATATACAACTTACTGGAGGTGGTCTTCTACCATGACTTGTTCTGAGGACTGCTTTTTGAAACTTTATGTCATGTGCCAAATCCTGAAAAGAAAATCACAAGTCTGACAGTTTTTCTTGCTGAACATTTAGTAGAAGTCTGACAGCCTGATTCACTGAACATTTCACACAAGTCCAACAGCATGATTAAATGGACATCTACCACAAGTCTGACATTCTGATTCAAAGATAAGTCAGGAAAACAAGATGTACAAAAATGTACAATCATCTTATTCACCTGGATACAACGAAAAATAAACCTGTTTGTTTGTGACACAATTCAAATTTCATGGAAAGCAATAAACAAATTATGCATACACTTGAACTTACATACATTTTAAAACATTTTCTTACCTTTACTAATGTAGAATGGCTGAAATAAAAACGTTAATTTGGGTTTTCTAATCATTTAAATTCATTATCCCTAAATATATACAGATTATGCCAACATCCAAATAATTCTGCTCACCGTACTGACAAAGCATATTTCAAATATCTAAGTCATTCCAACATTTCCTACAACTAATTATAGTACACAAAATGGTGTGACCATGTAATACTCGTGCTTGGTGTGACCATGTAATACTGGAAAAAAAGCTAGGTGACAATTTTTGTACTTCATTCAATAGGTAGTAACTCCACTGGATATTACAAACCCAAACTGGGGTCTACTTTGCAAGTTAGTGGATTACCTTCAGGGGTCAAGCTTGACTTTAATTTTACAGAGAAGTGACTTCTCCTTTTGGAAAGAACACTGAGAAGTAACAGCTGAACAGGGAGAAAATGGAAGCAAGCAAGAAATGTAATGTGTGTTTGTGTTTTCATTCTCTTATCTGAATTATGCCCTCGGTTTCCAAGAATGCATATTTGCATTTAACACTGGTTTGAAGAAATACTTTATTTTCAAGCAGAAAATTTTCTTAGTTGTACATACATTATAAATATATTTGGTATGTGTATAAACATTACCACATTCATATACAGTGTATTTTGGCTGTATGACATTAAAAGAGAACAACAGAAGCTATAGAAGATTGTGATGAATTTTAACTGAGTAATTAGATTACAGTATTGAAACTGCAAATGAGTCAAAATGATTAATTAACTACCCTTAATCAAGATTTTTTTTTACTTTCTGAAAGTTCACAATAAAATGGCACTTGAAAAGATTTTAAACTCATCTGAAACAACCCATGCACCATGTACATGAGAGCAAATGCGCGTGGCTTCAGATCATACTGTTCTAATTTCTCTGTTGCCAATAAAACATTATCGTAACTATTCACAGACAACACAATGAAGCATTAAAGCCAGAATATGAATGAACTAAACCCTTCTTTCCAACTGAATCTACACAGCCAATGTGTGAGTATATATAATTTTAGAAAGAGGGGTTTTCTTAGTGTAACTACTAACTATAATTATAGCTTTGTTATAACGTTCAACAGTCCATTGATAGAGTTGCAGATGTAAGGTTTATTATTTTTCTATGTACTTATAGTAATATTAGGTACTGGTTAAATAGTATTTGCTTTGCTGCTTTTTTCTTTTGTATTTTCACAAAAACAAGTCAGAAGAAGAAAAAAAAACTAAGACCTAACAGCGCTTCTTGAATTCTACAACATAGCATTGTCCCATATGTTTCTGACCCACGTAATTGCATTTTAAAGTTTTAATAACATAATATTTAGACTTTGCTTGCTATGAAATGTATATTTTCCTGAATATATTTGCCCAATGGTTTACAAAAACAAACTAATAAAGTGGTGCTTCCCTGACAGCAAGGTCCATCATTATTTCCCTGTGACACGTTCACTTAACGTTCCCAACTGATTTTATGAAGAAAATAATGTACACATGGCAGTTAAACTATTCAGATCACCAATTATATTCCTAAAATACAAGTTGGTAAGTTTTTATCATCAAAGAATAACTTGCACAAATCTAGCAGTTATAGTTGCTTCTTACTTGGAAAAGGGTTAATGGTAAATCAGCTATCAAAACATATACCTGTGAATGTGCAAGAGTTTGTTTACATCAACACCAGCTACAGTGTGACCCCATTATAGCACGCTCCATTATAACACATATTCAGATATAACACGATTTTGGCATGGCTCTCGAAATTTCTTATATGTTTTTTTTTTTCATACATGAAAATTTTTGTTTTCTTTCTTAAAAGTATGAAAAGTAACTTGTAAAAGGTCTATTATCATTTTGGGAAAGAGATTGTGTATGAATTCTAATACAAGATGATCGTGACGTGGCTCATGCAATTTTGTATACCTGTACATGTATTTTACTTGTACACGGGAAAAAGTGTTTCATCTTAAAAGTAGGAAAAATAATGTGTAGAAAGTTTATTCAGTGATCACGCTGGCTTCACCAATGTTGCAAATTGCGATTTAATTTCCTTTTGGAGACAAAATATACCATCTGGTGAGCTTTTTGCAACATTGTTGGCCATTTAAACTTGTATATACAACCTTGTGTTTGGAGTATTCATATTCAGAGGCACCATGAAAAGAAGCCGCAATCTTGATATAAAATGCACTGGAGTTTATTTATTGTTAGATAAACAAATTCTTTGTTCATATTAACAAACCATCTTAACAGTGCATTGTTATATCATAATCCACTTATTCTGGCATCTGGCTGAGTACTGCATGCTGTGAGATGCTTTTTTGGTTGACATTTCTGGTAGTGGGGATCAACTGGATGAGGCAGGCACTATCTCTGGATGAAATAGTGTCGGACTATCAGCCGCTTGCTAGTAATGAATATATTTATTTCGACTGACCTTTCTATATGGACGGTAAGTAAAATTCCTCTTCTTTTCACTCACAGAATTCAATCCTTCAGAACATTCACATTTTCTGTAGTAATCCCTGTCAGAACAGAACACCTGTTGGTCCTTTTGTTATTTTAAATTTCTGACACATGCATGGAAGGCAGCATCACTCCGCTTCCAGAAATGTCAACAAAAAAAAATAAATAAAACAAAACAAACAAAAATCCCCCCAGATCTACTTGTTGGTCTATCCAATAGTCATGCTAATAGGACTACCTACAATCGACCAACTTTTGAAGGCAGGAACAGTAACTGCTACAACTGGATAAATGATGGCTAATTCTTTTTGTTTTTAAACTTTACACAGAAAAAGGTTTTGATGAAACTTCAAAGAAAAGTGATTACATCTGAAACACCGATTGCTCTGTATAAATCCTAAGCAAATTAAAATAATTCAGTCTCAATGTTCTACAATTATTTGATGTTGCTGCTGCAATAAGAAATGGATATCTGTTTGGTCCTCCAAAGCTGTCCTTTAGAGGTAACTTCAATAACACATACACCTTTCATCTAAGAAAGCCGACTACAATCTTCAATAACAATAACAAACTTTTATCAAAGGAAGTCAGCACCAAATTTATATAAAAGTAATGGAATCTGATGGATAATTGTATTTTCCAAAGTGACTGGAACACGTTTATTGTGCTGTGAAAGTTTCATTTTCAGGAGAAAAAAAATGCTTTTGGTGGCTACCAACAGCCGCAAAAATTGCAAATTAAATTTCCAATATTGTGAAACTATAGATATCTGGCACTCAAATTAACTGATGATGGGGTATCTTGCAAAGTTGTTTGTTAAATTTTTTTATTCATATGTTTTCATATCTCTACGAATAGCCTCATCCCGTAGGTAGACTCAGCAAGATGATAAGCCAATTTAAGTACATGTACCTGTAGCATGTAACAACTATAGCCATGTGCTATTTGCGGCAGTTGTAGTGAATTGTTTAGTGACACTCAGATATAGACCAAAATGAGGACTACCAATATTTTGGAAGTGTGCTATTTGTGCTTTACAGGATGTGAGTCATACATGAATTTTATAACATGTGATCTATACTCAGATTCATTGATTTCTTATATATATGTACAGTACTTAGCAGATTACGATTGTACTATACAAATGTAAGTTGTCAATATTCAAGTGTTTTTCAGACTAGTTGATCTTCATTTAATCAAAAGCACATATTTTTGTGACCACTTTTATTACCCACCCACCCACACTGGCCATATTTCAGGTAAATGCATCATTTTTTTCAGCTAACGGACTTGGTTGGTTATAAAATGGTTTGGTCTATAACACAGTCGGGTTCTATGGACCCCAACCACCATGTTATATAGCAGGATCACACTATATCGGATGCCTTGATGCATACCTTTCACCATGAGCTACAAGACAACACTGTAACTAACCTGGCTAAGACAAGGGAGTATCTCAAAACCTATAGTCACTCAATGTACCTCTAAAAACTAAAGAGGGTGAAGTTCTTTTAGGTTTCCTGACAGAAGAAGGCAAAGCTATAACCCAACCTATCATCAATCTATCACAAGGTGATGTCCACATTACACCAGGGCACAGGTATAACTTCACCTATAACACCTGGATATTATACTGTGAAGTGGGCTATAATTAGGTGACAACAATTCCAGCACAAGTGACAGATGGTCAATACACTCTGTAAATGGTCAATACACTCTGTACATACAAGGGGTCACGCTACCAGGCAATGTGGGCAACTAAGTCACCTAAAAAATGTTAACTTCGCCTTCTGTTAGGAAAGCAAAAATGACTTCACCCTCTGATTTTTTTAGAGGTAAGTTGACTGACCATACTTTTTGAGATGCCCACTCACCTTAGCCAAGGTTAATTCTAGTACTGTGTTAGAGCGAAATGTATTCATCAAGCTATCAGTAGCTAGGCCTAGTTTTGATATCAATTACATTGACAAACTCTTGCACATTCACAGGCATATATTTTGATAACTGATTGACCATTAATCCTTTCCCGAGTAAGTTACAGCAATTATCATGGCCCGATTTCTGCATGTTATCCTTTGATGATAAAAACATACAAACTTGTTTCGAAAATATAACAATAGTATGTAAATAGCAATTTGTGTTTTAAGATCAGAATCGGTGATCTGGATATTTTAACTGCCTCTTGTACACTATTTCATCATAAAATTAGTTTGGAAGTTAAGTATACCAGTAATGGGGAAGTAATGGCAGACATCACTATGTCTGGGAAGTGCAAATTTATTAGATTGTCTGTTTTCGTAAATCATCAAGCAAATATATTCAGAAAAATGTACAATTCATAGAAAGCAAAGCCTAGGTATTATGTTATTTAAGATATAACTTTAAAATGCAATTATGTAGGTTAGAGAATGCAATGTTGTGGAATTCTCAAGAAGTGTTGTAAGGTCAAAGTTGTGACTTGACTCGTATTTTTGAAAATGCAGAAAAAAGCAGTGAAGCTGATACAGTTTAACCAATGCCTAAAATTACTACAAGTATGTAGATAAAAAAACAAACCACAAGTCTGCAATCCTATCAATGGAATGTTGTAATGAAGCTATATAAAGTGAGTGATTACATTATGAAAACCCCTCCTTCTAAAACTAGATGCACTCACATCTGTGTTGTTTCGGTTGGAAAGTACAGCTTCAGTGGCCTTGTGGTTAGAGCATCACCCTCGGATGCGAGAAGTCGTGGGTTCGATCCCCAGCCGAGTCATATCAAAGACTTATAAAAATGGTACTAACAGCTGCCTTGCTAGGCACTCAGCATTAAGAGGTTAGTGTTAAGACTGGTCGGCCTGGTGTCAGGATAATGTGACTGGGTGGGATATCATGCTACGTGTCTGCAGCATGATGCCCCAGTGCAAGACATCACTATAAATTGCTACACTGCAGACATCATAGCGACATGACTGAAAAATTGTTAAAGCTATGTTAAAAATCCAAATCACACACCATCTATAAAGGAGCCATGTCTGTAATTTTATGCATTTTAGTATGTAATGTATGAATAGTTACGGTAATGTTTTATCTGCAACAAAGAAACAAAGAAATGAGGACAGACAGTACAATCTGAAGACAAGTGTGCATTTGCCCTCATGTACATGGTACAGGGGTTGTTTCAAACGCATTTAGAAATCTTTGAAAGTGCCATTATTGTGAACTTTTAGAAGGTATTAAAAAGAAATCAACTAACTTGCAATTACAATAATGTATACTGGTTACACAGCTGAAATGTGTTACAATGTGGTTTCTATTATTTTCTTTTAGCGTCATTTGGCCAAAATAACTCAGAAAATTTTCTACTTGAAAATAAAGTGTTGCTTTAATCCGATGTTAAATGCAAATATGGATACTGGGAAATTGAGGGCATAATTAAAATAAGAAAACACACATTATATATACACTTCTCCATGTTCTGTCCAAAAGGAGAAGTCACCTCTCCCTAAAATTCAAGTCTAGCTTGACCACTGCATACTGTAACTACTGTTTTAAAGGCTCAGTGAAATTTCATTCTTCTCCTACAACAAGTGCAAGATATGTTTAATAAGTAGTATTTTTGAACTTACAATGTCCAGGACAAAGTATGCCTACTTATAATTATAACAGAGATTCATTATGGGATATTAAGGAATTAAATGCTAAGAGAAACCCATCTTACATCTGTGTCCAGAGTGGCATTATATTCATTAAATCCTGAGTAGAGGTCTTCTTCATCCTCTCCACCCAGATGGACTTGCTCCATCATGCTCATTCGATTCATTCCTGCCATTGCTTATCTGAAAAGATACAACGTAAATATATATACTGAGTCTGATACAAATACCTGGGCCAGAAAATCCAACAATGTTTTTATTTATTTGGCAACTAAGTTTTCATAAAATTACCCTAAACTCCACACTTTCAATCATCTTTCAAATAAGCAAGTGTTTAAAAATCTTTAAAAATACACTTGCCCAGTCAGGAACTACATGTTTAAACCTAACCAGAATATGGAGAATATTTGCTTGTACCAAGTGAATAACTTATATATTACATCAAGTGGTGAAACACTATATTTTAATGAGTGGCAATGGTTATTAACTTCATTTACAATTAATTTTTCAACCAACAACTGTAATTTTGAGTTTTGTTTCCCTTCTGGTAGTTCCGTTTCCCTACTGACTGCCTCACTAATTTGATCTCATCTGGGCCTGTAGCACTCCACTCTTGACTATAACGAATTGGACAGTAAATATGGCTTAAACCAATTCTAGAGGCATATTTAATTAGCATGTGATAGCTTTGTATAGATATATGGATTTTAGTCTGTTGTGACAATGGGTCTTGTAATTAAAACAGGAATCAACTGTTCATTCTGAGATGCTAACTGACGATGGAATATAACCTGTTAGTGCCCTTGTACATGTGTCAGTGACCAACAATAATAATCCATTTTTTACATACAGTTTTTACATACTCTGAAGAAATAATAACAATTTACATTTTATACATTACAATTGATTGTCCAGTACTGAAGAGATTCTTCTCTGTGACATAACACTGCTTTCAACCTACTCTTTTCAAAATGTAATTCAATTATCACCTTTTCCATTCAGTGTTGTTGTATTATGTGATTGTTTAACCTCTTATGCCAAAGAAAATAAAGACCTTGTGATTCTGGCTCATGTGATGTGATAAAGCAATGTCGGAAGTAGAGAATTCCAATATGTACACAATGTACTTTTAGCTTGATCGGTGGCTTATTAAGGAGACAAAATACATTTCAACTGTTATATTTGAAAAAATAAATCTTCTACCAATTTCATGCAGACAGGGTTCTACATAAGGTCACACAACTCTGTTCATGGTAGCAAGTGACTAACCATACTGCCACTGAACACCTTTAGCAAATTTCAACAAGCAATGCACTCTGACTTTTCACTCCAACACTGTCAAACAATGTAAGACACCAACCTTGATAGTTCTGATAAGGGGATCAATGTCTTATAGCTCTAATACACAATGCTCTGTAACTCTGCCCTGACTGTTTTACCAGGGGAACCAAAGGTAAATTTTCAAGAAAATCTCACATACCCAGCAGCTCATACTATCATTAATGCATAGCTCAGAATACACCTCTCCTTCAATAACTCCCACACAATAGGGATAAAAAAAACACATTCTGCAGTATAAGTGAGGAATGAGTTACTGAGGGAACTCTGAACATTTAAGAGGATGTCATCCTGACTGGACACTGACAATGAGAAGCTGATGGGGAGAGAGGCTTTTAAATGGTTTAATACATGTACAACACTCCCTTGATTACTCATGTCCAGATAACTTGCTAACCAACTTATAACACGGGTTTTGGCATGGATCCCATTTTTTAAAACTGGAAAATACCCCAAAAATTGGCCCATATTTGTTGAACATAAAGAAAATCATGACCAAAATTGGGAACTGAAACCTTTATCGACCGCTTAAAGATACACTGAGTGATATATTAAAGTTTCATTTACTAATTTTGATCATGACTGTGTTCAACAAATGTGGCATATTCTTTTGGTATTTCCTATTTTAGATAAATGGGATCCAAGCCTGACTGTGTTGTAGGCAGGTTTTCGAGTTGTCAAGTGAGAGATGTATCATTTATTATATTTATACTATACTTGTTATGATGATCTTTTCCTAACCAAAGTAAATCCCAATACAGTTGAGAGACTGCAGTTTCAATATGCATGTTTTTTAAATAGGCGGGTGCAGCCAACACATTTTCTTTAACAAAAGGAATATATGTACATGCATATGCAGACAAACAGCATAAAATTATTGATCTCTTGTTTTATGGCCTAAATCAAAGTCAAACACAAGAATCATTTTCCTCCTGGCACTGCAAGGATCTCACCTTCAAGCAAGACATTTGTTTCCTTAAGTTCACTAGTTCTAACAAACTCTGGTATTTTATGGCTATCATAATTCATAGTTCTTCCAAACTACTGAAATGCAGGTCAGCAGATTTTGAGAATGTGTCTATAGTTGTACCAGGATTTGCTCCAGTCAGGAAAAAGAAATCAAAGAATAGGTTGAATAAAGCATCCAGACTCAAAAACTGTATTTTTAATGAAGATTTTTAATGAAGGCTGCCAACTATGTGAGATATTCATGAAAAATGATTTCCAATTTACCTGGCATAGCAGTCAGAACTGAGCTATGGGGCACTGTGTATTATAGCAGTAGGATGACAACATCCTATTAGAACTATCTGGTACAATGTTATACAGTGCATGTATAACTCCAACATAAGTCTGTTCAAATCTCTAACACTGGATGGGAAAGATTATAGTACAAGTCACATTGGTCATGTATGCACATTTACTCATTTAAATTAAATATAAATTGTTCTTTAAAATTTTAACAACCATTTTCTTTAACCAAAGTCTATTCAATCCTGATTACTGAATACTCTGCACCTTAACTGTCATCAAGAAACTTCGGACAAAAATTATTGATCACTATGGTCTTTCACAATGGTGGCCATGTGCTAAAGCTGGGTCAAGAAAAGTGCACTTCCAAGTGGAATCATCACAACATAGGGTAGTACGAATTTGTTTATCAATATGCATAGCTTTCATTGTGACATTACAGCACAACATTCAATCTGGATTGTACTGGATCACACCTTTGGGTTCATTTCGTCCAAATATGTCTACATACTGTAACATTGATTTTGCACTTCTCAAGGCATCTAAATAATGACCTTCCAAAGGAATGTGGAGGTATAAGAATTGAAATGAAGTGAATACTTGCCATTTAAAGGTATGTAGAATCAAATTCTAAAAAATGACACCCATTACTGAAATAGTCGGTGTTGAATGCCTACATGACCTCTGTAACTTTTACTATAGAGGAAACTCAAACTACATGTTCCCATACTTAGAATCAACTAAATAAATGCATAATATTGTGAAAATTAAAGGAAAGCAATACAATTCTTTGATATATTTTAAATGTTCAAATTAATTTTTCTCTACTCAATGTCAGTATCCAAGCTAATATCAATCTCCACTCGAAGTGATGGATGCTTTAATGTTAGACTGTTCATTTTGAATGCTTTAAATTTATCTTTATTTCCTTCTTCTTCTTCTTCTCTCTCTCTCTCTCTCTCTCTCTCTCTCTCTCTCTCTGGCATTTAATGCTTCCAATCAGTCAAATAATTTTAAACATCTGGAATGTAATTTTAAGCTTTCGGATGATGTTGTGTACCCACTCCTAGTCCTACATGTAAGGCCTCAACGCTGATATTTATATTTTGGGCGTCTAGACGCCCAAAACATAAATATTAGCGTCGACGTCTTACATGTAGGACTAACCCACTCCAACCCCCAAAACAAGCAAGCAAACCTCTGTAGCAGTAGCTATGAGAATTAACCTATCTTGTTTTCGAATCACGAATATTGTTCTCCTACCAAAATATTTCAATGAAGAAGTCATACCCTATCACTGCCTCCGTTAGAGTTTACGCAACTTCTTTTCAATTATTTCAATGCTATTGGACTGTTTATGTTTCTAAACTGCCGCTTCGGATGGAATGTCTGCTTCTAGACGACTGCGCATATCCTCTACGCATTTACGGAAGTAGTCCTTTGACAACACAATCCGGAAATAGAAAAGTATGTAACCTTCTATCTTTAGTTTATTGTAGACGACATATGATCATGACATGTTAAAAAAGGTTTTGCAAAAAGAAATTGATATAAAAGTAACTCGTACATCAAACTGGCAAGCACCGTATATGATCTTCAGCTCCTCACTGAAACTTCTACGTTAACTTGAGGACACCTTGGAAATAATTGGTTCTGCTCTCGATCCGGAACAATTAATCGGGTATGTGCATTCACGGTCAATACATATCAATATATCGTATACATGTTAAGTTATTTCTCCAAACATATATTAGGAGGTATGCTGCCCTGTAAACTTCTTTCTTCCCTTCATGCTGTTGCTTCCCAAGTTTATTTTCCTTCTTTCTTTCTGTATTCACTATTTATTAAAAGAAAATTATCAATTTTGTTCAGGAAATACTTTCTTGTCGTATCAATTCCTGCCTTATACATTTCAATATATATATATATATATATATATATATATATATATATATATATATATATATATATATATATATATATAGATACACACATACACACACACACACACACACACATATAGAGAGAGATTGTAAATAGTAATGATGGGATACATTCCTTACTTTTTTCTTCAAAAACTAACACTCTATACCCACTCTCAATACACACAAAAACACACGATAAAAAATATATACATAAATTTAGATTCCAGGTCACAATGACCCTACTATACACCAAATTACTTTTGACAAATTCCAGGGCTAAAATAATATTATCTCCACTATATAAAATGTAGAATATATAGAAAAAACTGATACCCACAAGACAATGAAAATAATGTAATACCCTATTATCCATTATTTAAAAGAATCCAAACATAAAATAATAAAAAATATCATTGAAAAAATATAATTTAGATAATATATTTTAAAATTTCTTAAGAGAAGCTATATCTATTGATACCAATATCACTAAGAGTGCTGGAGCAAGTGGAACGATGAAGTAGCATAGCTGCTAAAGCATGAGCAGAGCTGGCACATCGGAATATCAAAAACAAATATCACTATTTTGGTTAAACTATAACTTTTTATTTGTGTTCTTAAAGAAGGTGTTTTAGATGTCAGTAGAATCATCAGCAGAAAAGAATTTTGAAGAAATCATTAAGATCATTATTCTGTTTTCATTTCCTCAGTTTACAGTTGATTATCTGGTAGCACAATGTATGCTGCTGGACAAAATAATTAAGTAAATAAATGAATGCTACTGGTCGTAAAGAGGATAAATATATTATAATGTCAAAAATCAAATTAAATAAAGCAAAAAGGAGCAATGACAGCAAGTCCAGCAAAGCTAAATAAACAAATAAATCTTATACAACTGTTAAGACTGTTTCATATATCTAAGTAGTTGAAAAAATACCAAGTACGTCACCATTATATTTAATATGACCTACTGCCAATTACATTAATTTTTTATTGCAAAAGATCAATTAAATTTAAAATGAGCTGAGAAAGAGATTGAATGTAACAGAGATGTTAGAAGAAAGTACTAAAAGCATGTAAGTGTTTTAGCTGAATGGGGGTTAGCATTATGACTGCATCAGGTTGTATAGGTGTTGTATCAACAAGTTTAGGACTAGCAGAAATGGCAGTAGGATTTATTACACCTCTTGCCATTTGTGGGTTTTGTGTAATGTTATTAAGGTTTGTTGCTAAAGAAATAGCTGATCTATAGTAAAGCTTTAATTTTATAACTTCTGCCATAAGCAAGTTAAGCAGTATTGATATGGTCAGGCTTAAAAAAATAATGAAATCAATCACCTTTATTTTGATAATTAACAAGTATATCACATACAAAGAGGTAAAAAAAAAACTCAGAAAGGGAAAACATAAGCAGCATAGAAAGACAAAATAGTAATGAGCTAAACGTTTGGAGCAAGGACTTGGTTGGTTGGTTGTTATGGGTTTATTGCCATTTTTAAGCACATGATAGACTATACATGGCAGCCAGACAAGAATGAACAACCCATGTGCAGCTACTGGAAAGCTGTCTAACATACCCATAATAGCCAAGCCCAAGAGTTGAACCCACATGGACAGAGGTGTGATGTCAGTGGTCTGTAAAGATGAGCACCTCAGACAATTCAGACACCCGGGGCCCCAGAAGAAGGACTTAAAAATAAAGTAACAATAATGTGCATGATAAGTTTGCAGCAAACAGGAAATCTATTATAATAATGATGGTAACAAAGTAAATGCAAAGGGATACATGTACAACATAAATGGAAAGTCAATTTCTATTGGTAATTTGAATGAATGTTGTTTTATTTATGCTACTTATATGAATGGAAACTTACACTATGATGGAAAAGCAACCTGGGAAAGAAATAATGTTTCAGACCAGATTGATAGCAGAGATGGAAAAATATCCATATCATTAGAGAGAACAAATTTTGTAGTTAGTTATTGCAGTACTTCAAATAATGTAAAACTTATGTTTTCTTACATCAGCAATATGAATGAAACAAAACCCATGGTTCATTCCAGATTGATTTAATAATCCTGAAATGTACTGGAATACTGTCAAAGAGGAAATTACTTCTAACAATGATAATGAAGAAAGTAGTGATACTGAGTGCTCAAAATGAAAGTTTTATTAACGGTGAGTAATAATTACACAGGGTATATAACCAACTCCAACTCTTAAATTACTAGGATTTAGTAACCATAGAAACAGCTACTGAATTAGGTACAGTTGGTGAGAGTTTGAAGCATAACAATTGATACACTTTCATTTACAATATCAGTAGCATCAAAGTTTGATTCAATGACAGTTCGCTGAGTCTTTTATGTCTTGCTCATATTTTCCAGAATCCCTACCTATTTCAAATGTTTTTTGTGGTTACTGTGTTTCATGCAGTGTTGATGAAAAATTGTAAGCATTTACAAACAGGTGCTATAAACAGATTACATAAAAGCATTTAAAAAAAGATGAAATATTTAAAGATTTTTGTAGTATGACAGTAATGTGTGTTTTTTACACTGAGTAGATAATATGACTGGGGAAACATCTTTCAGGTGTTCTTTAATTTTTGGGGTAGACAATCCAACCATAGATCAATTGCTAAACAATGACTTAAATAACCAGTGTATTACACATTTAGGAGACAGTGCAAATATTGGATGCAGATACTAAAAGTGAGATGAAAATCAGATACATACAACCTAAGAGGATAAAGTTTAAAATTTATTCAACAGGGTGGTAGCAAATAGTTTTAAAAAGTAACAGTTATCCTAGAAGTGAAGAGATGCAAAATAAATTGATGAAAACAAAAACAAGACCTTAGATGCACAGGACTTGTTCAAGCAGAGATTTAATATCCTGTTTAATTCTATAAAAACAATACTAGCCGTAAATGAAAGAGCTGATGAAGTACAAAGTATTCAACAGTATTTACAGCCCACTGAACCAAAGATGAACTTTGAGATTCAACAGTATTTACAACCCATTGAACAAAAGATGAACTGTGAGATCTATGCTTTAGAAAGAGACTTGTAGCAAATAAAGAAATCTTTTGAAGAACAGTTAACTAAAGACTTAAATAATGAAATTGAACAGAATGATAAAAGATTAATAACTTAGGAAATTTTTATAGTGCTGTAATTAAACTTGAAGAAAAAAATAATGTATAAGAATAATAGATTGTCACAGTTTTAAAAAAAAATAACACAACTAACTCAGAAGGAAGTGAAAGAATGAGTTATATATTACAGACTTAGGCAACAAAATTATTGCAATAATTAATCAGAATTTACCAACTGTCTTCAAAAAATTAACATGCTAATGGAATAATGTAATTCAGTAACATTATAAAAGTTTACCATTGAAACATATGTAATAAAAGATGAAGGAGATAAGATGACTTTACGTTTATGTTTTATGTTTTTGTTTTTTTGTAATGCCAGTCTTGATGGCATTGTTCCTTTACTGTAAATCAGCCAATAATGTCTTCTGTAAATGTAACAAGTCAGAATATTGTGGAATTGGTTTTTCTGGTATTAATGGACAGTCTTTGAAATAGCCATGTATATCCTCTGGTATTGTCATATCAAATTGTTTGATATTTTATTCCTGTCCATTAGATATTGTCCTACAATTTTTGTTGCACTTGGAATTCTGCCTGTCAACATCAAAAGTTGAAATTTACCTGTTATGTGTAGTAACTGCAATTTTTACATTGCTGTTGTCCTTCTTGCTATAGTTCATTAAGTGAAATTTTGACAATATATAAATTTATTTTGACATCAGTTACCTCACTTGGTTTATAATCCCAAGATGAAAGCTTATATTAAAACAAGTCTTTAAGTGTGCTTTTAATCTAATGGATAATGTGCTGGATTTGATACTGAAATTGTGTTCAGGACCCATAATATGCTAGCAAAAGACATTTTTTGCTTGGGTAAATTTGTGGGCAGTGGGCAAGTCCTCCAGACTTGCACGGGAAGGTGGACACTCCTGCCCCCCACGAGTCTTCCAGCTATGGATAAATAGTGTGATGTTAACATGGCATCACTGGGCGGAAGAACATCTGAGACGAAGTCAACGGCCAAGCAGAAGGGCTGCTAACAGCTCAATGGCTACATGTTCGTGACCAAGGCGAACCACTTAGTTGGAGGAAATTGGCTGCAATCAGAGGGTTGGGCTCCGCCAGGCATCAGCTGCCCTAGACACACCACATGAAAAATGACAATCACTGCTCATCCCATACCGGCTCGGTCATCGCCCGGGTCAACAAGGGCAGCGCCTTCCGTCATGCACCAGGGTGGAGGTGGAAAGTATGCGACTGGTGCTCAGAGCAGCAAGATTTGTGTCAGGAACAACATCACCATTGGCACCTGGAATGTAAGAATACTGAGAGCAGCAGGAAAGCTAGAGGAGCTTACATTGAAATGAACAGATACTGCTGGAACATCCTAGGACTCTGTGAGGTAAGATGGAAGAATATTGGAGAAACAACTACTTTGGAAGGCCACAAACTGTATTTCAGTGGCAGAGAGGACAAACATGAGCAGGGAGTTGGGTTCCTTGTCCACAAGGACAGCATGAGTACTGTCATGGGCTGTCGGCCAGTCTCCAGCCGGCTCATCACCATCCGCCTCAGGGCAACTCCATTCAACATCACCATCATACAGGCATACACCCCAACATCAGACTATGATGACGCAGATGTGGAAGACTTCTGTGACCAGCTACAAGAAGTTGTGGATAAAACACCGAAGAAAGACATTCTGGTTGTGCAAGGCGATTGGAATGCCAAGATAGACGAGGATGCTTGCATGAACTGGAAAGGAACATGTGGACATTGCTGCAATGCACAGACCAACGAGAGAGGCCTGAGGCTCCTGGAATTCGCTAATTACAATGACCTTATGCTGGCAAACACCTTCAGCCAATACAAAGTATCCAGAAGATGGACATGGCACAGTCCAAGCGGAGACCATCACAGTCAGATCGACTACATCATGGTAAAGAGGCGCATACAGTCAAGTGTAAACATTGCCAAGACTCGAAGCTTTCCCGGAGCGGACTTTGGAAGTGACCATGATCTGGTGATGATGACCTTCAGGCTACATCTAAAGAAGTCAAGAAAGATAACCAACCAAGAATAAAGTTCGATCTCGAGAAACTGAAGGATCCAGAAGTAGCAGAAGCCTTCCAAGCAAAGATTGGTGGGAAATTTGCACCACTCACCATCCTCGATGCTGACGATACTGACATGGACACGTTGATCACCACCTTTAATACAGCAATGACCGAAACAGCCAGCAAGATCCTTGGTAGACATGACCCAGTCAAGAAGCCCTGGGTCACAGGTGAGGTCCTGAACCTGTGTGACAAGAGGAGGGAGCTGAAGAAGAAGAAGAATGATACAGAAGGGGCAGAGCAGTATAAGGCAGTCAACCGGGAAGTCAAGAAAAGCATGAAAAAAGCAAAAGAGAACTGGATAGAAGAACAGTCCAAAGACATTGAGGGAAACTTGAAAAGGAACAACAGCAAGAAAGTGTACCAGCTGGTCAAAGATCTAACAAGCACAAAACAATGACGAGTTACCTCCTTACAGGACAAAGCCGGAAACTGCCTCACAGAAGAAAAAGACATTCTGAAAAGCTGGACAGAGTACTGCGCAGAACTTTACAACCACCAACGCATAATAGATCCAGAGGTACTGAACGTCCCTCCAGCAACTAACAATGACAACCACCCTATCCTACGGGATGAAGTATAAGCAGCAGTGAGATCATTGAAAAAGAGGAAGTTGGCAGGAGTGGACAACATCCCAGCAGAACTGGTCCAAGCAGGGGGAGAAGCAATGATTAGTGTCCTCACAAACATATGCAACAAGATCTGGCCAACAGGAGAATGGCCATCGCCGTGGACACAATCACTGATCATCACCCTCCCCAAGAAAGGCAATTTACAACAGTGTCAAAACCACTGTACAATCAGTCTTATAAGCCATCCAAGCAAAGTCATGTTGAGGATACTGCTAAACAGACTAAAGCCACAGGCTGAAAAGATCATTGCCGAGGAGCAGGCAGGTTTCAGAGAAGGCGCAGCATAACAGAACAGATCTTCAACCTCAGGATATTGTGTGAGAAGTACCTCCAACACCAGCAAGATCTGTACCACGTCTTCGTGGATTTCAAGAAGGCATTTGACAGGGTATGGCATGCAGCCTTGTGGGCGACCATGAGACTGTACAGCATCAATGCCAACCTCATCACAGTAATAGAGCACCTGTATGACAAGGCCACCAGTGCAATATACTTCAACGGCAGCATAGGGGACTGGTTCAGAACGACAGTCAGAGTCAGACAAGGCTGTCTGCTGTCTCCCACACTATTCAACATCTTTCTGGAGAGAATCATGGCTGACACACTTGAAAAGCATGAAGGGACAGTCAGCATCGGAGGCAGAACAATCACCAACTTACGTTTTGCCGACGACATTGATGGACTAGCAGGAAATGAACAAGAAATAGCTAGCTTAGTAGAGAGCTTCGACAAAACCTCCGCAGCATATGGCATGGAAATCAGTGCAGAGATGACCAAAGTGATGACCAACAAGACCAAGGGCATCAGTACTGACATCAGGGTCCAAGGTACGAAGCTAGAAACAGTCCACAGCTTCAAGTATTTGGGGGGAATTGTAACAGATGAAGGATCAAAGCCTGAAGTACTCTCCAGGATTGCGCAGACAACAGCAGCGCTGACAAAACTGAAGCCCATCTGGAATGACAAGAACATCGCACTCAGTTGAAAGGTCAGACTGATGCACTCACTGGTTATCTCCATGTTTCTCTACGCCTGTGAATCATGAACCATAACAGCTGACTTAGAGAAAAGGATACAAGCCACAGAGATGAGATGCTTCCGAAAGATCCTCGGCATCTCGTACAAAGACTGTGTCACCAATGAAGAAATACGGCAAAGGATCAGACAAGCCATTGGGCCTCACGAAGACCTCCTGAGCACAGTGAAAAAACGTAAACTGCAGTGGTATGGGCATGTCTCACGATCATCAGGACTTGCCAAGACAATCCTGCAAGGCACTGTACAAGGAAGAAGAAAGAGAGGCAGGCAGAGAAAGAGGTGGGAAGACAACATTCGAGAGTGGACAGGCTTGACATTGAGTGACTCAATGAGAAAGACGGAAAATCAAGAGGAATGGAAGAAGCTGATTGTTCAGTCTTGTGTGGTGCCCCAACAGTCTACCAGACTACGGGACTGATGATGATGATGATGAAATTTGTGACCTATAAAATGTGGCATTGACTAGGTTGATAGGAATTGGCAACCCTCTTACCTGTTTTCACTCACATAGTTAATTACTTATATTAACTAGTTCACCTAACCAAAAGCACAGCTTTCTGTGATGCCTGGAACATGTTTCAGGAGCATAGGTTAGAAAAGTTCAAGGTTTAAATGTCAGAGGTCAAGCCATCACTTGATGAAACAAAAATAATAAAAATAAGAATTCCCCATTCCAAAACAGCACTTTTTGATATCATTTATTTGTCATGTATGATTTGCTGTACTGAAGACTGAAGTAGACTGAATAGTCAGCAAAACAATGGTATAATAAAATATCCACATATGTGACTGGCAATTTCTGTTTTAATGACAGTAATACATTACCTTTCACTATTGCATTGCTTACCTTTCTGGGATGGAAGTTACCCATGTTCATATAAGAAAATTCCTTCCTCTTATTATATTGAAAATTCCAGAAGTAGAGAACTAGAAAGAACACAGACCCAGTCTATCCATCTCTTCATAGGCCTATCTTCTTTCTTTTTGACATCTTTATTAAGTTAAATTTAATCACTGTCTACGGGCATTTCCCTTCTCTCATTTCAAAGACATATTCTGGCATTTAAATATGGGTTTCCATATGGTTAGTGTGTTTATACCCTCAGTCCATTGTATATTAATAAAAGTATAAGTACTCTTGTAGGGTTTTGAGGCATTTTTGTTCAGTTTTGTCATTAGTGCCCTACATGTTAAACTTCCCCTTCGTTGATAGGGTAGGCCATAACTCTGTCAATTTATATCATTAATTCAGTTATTTTGGATGTCTTCTAGGGTACGTAGGTATTATTGTATCATTCACATCAGGAATCATTTACTTGTCACCTTCATTTTTGCCTATTTATTTTGAATGTATCTAATTTGATGGTACATTGATTAATATTACTTGATGAATTTTGGGCTCACACCATCATTTTGATATTATATTGTGTTTTGGAGGTTTCACACAAGTCATTATCAACTATTGTGGGTTTTTGTTGGTTGCACACAACTCTTTGTTATCCATTATCATGAACAGTGTGTTTTATTGGTCTTGTCTCTTATTATCATCAATACTCCATTGACAGGTACAGTAATGTATTTCTGGTGTTAAGTTGTGTTAGACTGAGGTCTCACATCATTCATTATCATTCTCAGTATTCTAATGTATTGTTCTTTGTTTAAGAAATTATTCATTGTGAAGGAATTAAATGTAGCAGAATATGGGTAAATACAGGCATAGGAAAGCCCCTTGAGATACACATGCCAACTGTTATTCTTGTACTAGTTATGAATCAACCGATACAATTTGTCCGATCTGTTGTTTCTGGTTACAGAAGGCATGGGACCACTCTGGAAGTAGCACCTATTAGGAGACAAAGAAATGGACTTTTCCTTCTAGGCTCAGGAGCATTTGAGATTGTTCTTAGACCTCAGAAGAAAACTCCTTGATCCCAGGAGAATATAGTATTCTTTTCAGGGCTCTTAGGGGGCCAGAATTATAGCTCTTTGTTGGAGAGGAGCACTGCTAGATCCCAGCAGGAGCTGGATCATTTTCTTGTCCCTGGACCCAGAAGAAGAAGAATTCTTTGCTTGAGAAGAGCACTCATCTGTTCCAGGAGGATATCAAATCTTTCTCTGGGCCCTTAGTGGACTCTTCTCAGGGGTCCTGAGGAAGAATGTCATCCATTTTCAGTGGAGAAGAGCATTCCTAAATCCCATAAAGATATAGGATTGTTTTCTTTAATAGAATTATAAGGTCCTTGGACCGCAGGCAGCTGATGCGACTCTGTACCAGTGAGGGTTCCAGGGTCCCTCTCAGAGTAGGAAATACTTAAATGAAAACTGAGTTACACCCATTCCTACTAGGGAGGGGCAATATCCTCTCCAAGACCTCAGCCCAGTAATGGTTACAAGCAGATCAAGTGATCCTGAAAGATGATAATAGTGATCTTGCTATTTATATTTTGAGGATAGCTCCTCCATCACATCAGAATCACATGTCTGGTCATTAACTAGTGATCAATCAATAGCTGGTAAGCAGTTATTGGTCGCTGGGGATCAGCTAATGGTCGCCAGTCCTTAAGCCTGATCACCACTTATTAGAGCTCTTGCAATATGGGGACAGTCATTAAGTCGATACCTACCTTTTGCCATGCTATTGATCAATCCCTTTGGGCACAGGAAGTATGAGTTCACTTGCCAGACTTTGAAATATTGGATTGGCATCCTCCACATCCTATTGACATCCTCCCCATCCTATGATCCCTTTTATTCCCTATGGAATGTGGGAGCAGCCATTTTAGGGAAGTGAATTGTCCTTCACATTCATGGCACCATGGATACTCACGTCTTCGCTTTGTAGCAGTACTGATGTTATGAATAGAGGACTCACATCACCTGTGTTTTTGGAGTCCAAGAGGAAGGAAGGGTTGTGGATGTTCTTCAGAATGAATCTGATGCTATGGGCAATCCCATTGTTCCATGCATGGAGTTATGGGACATGGATACCCCTACCTCCAAGTCTCCTCTCCAATGTCCAGTTAGTCTTAAGTGACTCTAGTGAGTTTGCTGAAGAACAGGCCGAAATGGCGCCTCCTCTACCCTTCGGGTCACCTGTCTCCTCCCACATGTCAACTCAGGATGAAGAGATCTGGTTATTCCATAAGGTGGTAAACAAAGTTTATCTCCATATTCTCTGAGATTTGTTTCCCAGACCCTCGGGATGAGAGGAAAACACAATTCTGTACTCTTTGTAGAGTCTCTTCCAGTGTCTACGCTGAGACCTATGGTCACTGTGGCTAACTACAGAATCCCCCAACCGCCTGGCCCCTTAAGTCTCCTTCCTTAGATGCCATGGCGCTGCAAAGAGGAAGTTTCCATGGGGATCCGGCCTCTCTGCCCACTTAAGACGCAGGAGGTGTTGGAACTTAAGGAGTGGCTGCGCTTCATCATAGCCTTGCATGCTGATCTTTTTGGAGCAGTCTCCTTAAGAATTCTGAAGGAGGAGTGTCTGTCTACAGACGCTTGTTGGAGGCGGTACTGCAATATATGCCTTATCAAGGTTCATGGGTTTATCAGCGGGGCCACTTCACCTCCGCTGGTACGTACCCCTGGACACCTATAAAGACTTGCTGGATCACAATAAGAACCTTCATAGGGCTGTTCCCTTGAGGGCAGAGACCCATTTTAAAGGTATAATACCCTCTGTGGAATCTCAGGACCAACAACACCGGTTCCTTCCATCCGCTCCAGGCCCGTCAAAACCAGCCAGGTAGAGTGTTCCTTCTGATCGCCCCTTGCGGCCTTCAGCGAAGTTCTTTAACGGGACGCAAGCACAGTCCAGAAATCAACCCAATTTGAAGGCCCCCTCTTGCTGGTCTTCAGCTAAACGGGGTTGCCGGAAATACCCAGGACAAAAGTTTGCACGCCCCTCACCCACTCCTAAAAAAAGTAGAGAGGGGCATTAAGGGACTCTGCTCCACTCCTTTCGCTTACCTCTCTTCCGAGAATTCATAGGGGTGTTCAGCTGGTCCACTTTTCACAGATCTAGCTGAACATAACGGACAATTGCTTGGTCATCTCAAGGATAAGGGAAGGATACTAGGCTAAGTTCTGTGATCATCTTTCTTTTGCAATGACCCACTTGTTTTTGTTTTTTTGCACCAGATACATCAAGTGCAATTAATGGAAGAGGTGCACACCCTTCAAACAGAAAGGCAGATTTGAGAGGGTGTTAAAGGAGGAGTCTACGGCCTTCGATTCCCGTATATTTTCCAGGTAACCAATACAGGTGAAATGTTTCAGCTGTTTATAGATCTATACGCCCTCAGCTAGTCTCTCGAGGAACCAGTCGAAATGGAGATTACAGCTTCAGTCAGCAACGATATAAAGACCTGCAACTGGAAGCCTGCATCAACCTGCAGGATGTGTACCTTCACATTCTAATTTTCATCGTCATAGGAAGCACCTCTGGTTTTGCCAGGACCGGGAGGTTTTCCGATTTCGTGCCCTGCCGTTCAGCCTAGCATTCGCATCCAGAGCCTTTAGCCCGAGTAATGGGAGTAGTCACCACCAATCTGAGTTAACTGAGGATCGTTGTCCTCCAGTATTTCGATGACTGGTTGATCCGTCCACAATAGCCTGTTAGAATCCCTCAGACATATCTGAACCGCAGCTCCTCCCGTCTGGAGCTCATTCGAAACTTCGAGAAATTGGACTTGTTCCATCTCAGGATTCCGTACACGCGGGGATGAATTTCCTCACACACACACACACACACACACACACACACACACACACACACACACACACACACACACACACACACTGGGGACCCTGAACTCCGTGGACCTGGTTTTCCTAGGAAGACTGCATTTGCCCCCCTTCCAGTTTCTGTTTCTTGCGAACAACAGCTGTGATTTCTCTGTGATCAGAATTTCATAAATCACTTGAGTTGATGGGCCAGTCGGGACTGGTTTCTGACCGGAGTCCCCATGCACGGCCCTGAACCCCACTCCTATCTGTTAACATGAGCGTCAAATTTAGGGCGAAGAGCTCACGTGGAGCCGAAAGGGCTAGTTCTTCAGGGTCCTTGGTTTTCAAGAAACTAATCTACACATGATTTAGAACTGAGAACGGTAGTTTTAGCCCTTCAGTTATTTTTTCCAAAAAGGAAACCAGCTTCATTTGCTAGCTCCACTCACAGTAGAAATCCCCCGTCCCTGTCTTATGCGTGCAGGGGAGTAAATATATCAAATCTTTCAGTTACACCCAGTTAGGGCTTTATGATTTTATATGTCCACTTTGAAAGTTAGAAAGAAGGATATGAAGAGATGTTTACTTCCTCTTATTTCTAGGCTGATTGTCCTTTCGATCAAGAAGGCGTATCATTAATTTACTGTGTGTGACCTTTTATTCATGAAGAGTAACACCCATGAGGTCCGAGCTATTGCTGCCTGATGGACCTGTCTTACTAGTTCATCACTGGAGGATGCTATGAAAGTTGCGTTTTGGCGTTCACATGCTACATTCTCCTCCGTCTGCATTCAGTCGTTGGTGCATCAGAGCGAAGTCATGTTTCTTTGGAGACAGTTGTTGTGGCACAAAGTGTTGTCCAAGCTGAAACCAACTCACCGTAGCGGAGATTCCTACCGTAAGGATGATTATATGCTTTCTATTGCAGTTTTTAAGGCCATCAGCCTCCCACCGCACTGGCAAATTTAGGAAGGCAGTAGCGATAGGTATTGTGTTAATGATATTAAAATGTATATGTTTGGGGGGGGGGCCTAATACTTGCCTGTCGCTGTTGCCTGATTCCCTCCTCCCACGCCTAACTGATGTCAAGTAATTAGTCTGTATCCCTAAGAAAGAAGACTACAACCCCTCTCCCCCCAACTTATATTATGATTGTTGATACATTTTAGTCCTCAGTGAAACAAAGCCTTGTCATTTCTCTCGTACTGTTTGTTACCCGGTTGCATATCTTACTGCAATCGGCGTACCTTACAAACATATATTTTTCGCTGTTAACTGTATTTTGTACATGTCTCATATGTCAATATAAAACTGACTTTATGCAAAAGTTGAGTTCCATCGCCCTTTTACATTTGATTTTAGGGAAGTAATACACTTGATAATAATTTCAGGTGCTCTGAATGTGTAACAAATAAACGAAAGATTTTGGAATGTTCGTTCACTTGCAGTTTGTGAAGATGTGAATTGACAAACATACAGTCAAACACGGAGCTAGCAGGATTTTTTAAACTTGTGCATATCTGAAGTAAGGCAAAACTATATACTCTAGATCCCAAATTATACCGATCAATCATATTTCAAAATAAAGTAAATTAAAAGTTCTTTTCTCAGTACCTAATATATATACCTAATATATACAAGGTATTTTTAAATAGCAAGTATAACAAGTCAGGAAAACCTGGGAAAGTATTTTTCATTAAAATCTAACCCTATTCCAAATACGAAACTGTAGAGCGCCACCTTAAAACTAATATGAAAATTTGTCCAATTATTTTTCTTATTTTCACGTCATCAAGTATGATGTTCTGAATAAAATGGATACATTAATATTGATGCTATGCCTGATAATAGGCTAAGTATGATTATGTTGCTCTTGCTTTCACAATATGCCTTGTGGCAGTATTGTGCGTGCAGTGACCTTAATTATATGGGAAATTACAAGCCTTAGAACAAAAGGAGTGAAGCCAACTTAAATTTAAAACTGTTGCATTAAGTGAAAGAAATATATTGTGAAAATCTTTCTCATCTTTCATGTGTAATGTAATTAAGAAAATAACTGATGACAAGCAAATTCGCTTTCTTCCATATTATGGCGTTAGAAGAATAAGCAAATATTTTATTCTTTGACCTTTGATCTCCATTAAACATCATATGTTCTATCCCTTTTTCAAACTGTATAGCTTATTAATGACTTCTCAGAAATAATTGTGTGTGTGCGTGTGTGTGTGTGATTTTGGATTTTTAACGTAGCTTTAACATTTTTTAAGTCATATCGCTACAATGTCTGCAGTGTGGCACTTTATAGTGATGTCTAGCACTGGGGCATCATGCCACAGACATGTAGCCAGATGTCCCACCAGTCACATTATTCTGACACCAGGCAGACAAGTCCTAACACTAACCTCTTAATGCTGAGCACCTAGCGAGGCAGCTGTTTAGTACCATTTTTATGTCTCTGCCGGGGTTCGAACCCGTGACCTCCCGCATCCGAGGCTGACGCTCTAACCACTAGGCCACCGGAGTGGTCCTCAGAAATAATTGTGGCAAGTTTAATGTTTCTGTCTTGCAGCATTACATTGGTTGCTATGCTGAGAAAAAATGGGGAATAAAAACATGACAGTTATTCAAACGGACTGTTTTGATTCTCGCGACTTAAACGTTTCAGCTATACAACCAAAGTTAAATCCTACAATATCAATACAAATGTGGTCTTTATGGGGGCACTCTAGAGATATATGAACTTCTGAGAGAGCAGCAGGTGTAAGGTGAAGTTGTTTGCATCTGCAACATGCACAATGGAGAGAATGTTGGCATACCTCTGTGTTAATTTTATGTATTATGTCTGAAATCTCTTGTGGGAATAGATAACCGAAATGACTGTTCCCATGTGCTCGAAAAATCAGCGTGAATTAGTCTAAAGTACAATATATTAAGCTGTAATAAAATAGGGAAAATGAATTTTGCCAGACTAGACAATACCAGCTTCTGAAAGTGCGATGAATGAAATATCAAAGATATAAAACGTTTTAGAAATGTTATCAGCCGTTTTTTTCACAATTCACCTCTGAAAGCCTAGAAAGTGAAAATGACCGAGCAGAGCTAGCAGTTTTTGAAATGTGCACATCTGAAGTAAGATCAAGCTGTATACTCTATAACCCAAATTACACCCATCAATGATGTACAAAAATAAAAGGAACTAAAAGTTTTTTTGTTTTTTTTAGCAATACCTAATATATACAAGGTGTTGTTTTTTTAATTGCCAGTATAACCAGTGAGGAAACCTAGGGAAATTCCTTTTCTTAAAAAATCTGAACCTATGAAAACTGCGAAACTGTAGAGCGCCACTAAGACGAGATGGCGTGAGTGTGCATTTGAAGCAGTAATAATCAAAAGACAACCGATAAAAATCAGTAAAGTATATTATGTGCATAATCATAATATCAATCACTATTATTGAAGGACGTTATGCATGAACTTGGTGATGATAAATTTTGGCAAAAGGCTCTCTCGCGTGGACTATTTTTATGCTCCTCTGTCCACGAGACCAGTTTCTGAATAAATGATGCCCTGACCATGTTAACTGGCACAAGAATGAGCTAATTACTGTTTTTAGACAAGGTTTACACCCTTTGGGCAAGTGCAAGAAAGTAATCGAGGTAAGTGTGCAGAATAGTTTTGCTGTGTTTCCTCATTCAGCAAAAAGAATACTTCGTTAATCATTAACCGTTCAAGGAAATTTATTTCAGAATTGACATTTGTTTGCAAAGGAATTGCAGGAAACAGCATTTTCTTTGGTTACAGTGAAAGCTGTTTTGGTGTCTAAGAAAAAATTCAGTAAAACCTGGAATAGTTATAACAAAGTCATAACAGTATTTACTTTCGCTGTAATGTATTTCTCCCATTTTCTGTTTCAGAAGACATCTTGAAGTTTATTCACACAGCCACGATCATGAATGATCAGATCTCCGAGAATTTCTGGAATACGCTTCCAGAATTAGCGATAGCCAAAATACTGAGTCATTTATCGCTTTTAGACCGGCTAAATGCAAGTAAAGTCAACAAAACATGGCTTGCTGCATCATTTCGTCGAGAAGTATGGCGCAAATTTTCTTTCTCAGAAGACCATTTAAGTTTTGAGCTTCTTTCTACTGATCCAACAGGAAATAGTTGTCACAGTGAACGTTTAAATGGCGTGCTTCAAGAGCTTGCAGTCTACATTCAGACTTGTGGAAGACATATAAAGGAGTTGGAGTTGCATATGAAACACAGAGGTTCATTGCAGCTTTTTGACCAGCTTGTTTCTGTTTGCTATGGCACGATTAGTTTTGCTGTGTGCGTGGATTCAAATATCTTAGCAGTTGATTCTTTTAAAGTAAATTTGTACAAATTTTTTCAGGGAAACGCGCAACTCGAAGCGATATCAGTCGAAGAAGTGGACTTCAAAACACGTAATGAACAGTTGCCTCTTAGCCTAATTCATTCAAATCGACTGATGAAATTATGGATGGTCAACTCATTTTGTTCAAACTCGCTCAGCAACTTGATGTACCTGGTCAATTTAAAGGAGCTAGCGCTTTGTCCGAACAGCCTTAATTTTAGCCTACTTTGTCACCTTGCATCTAGGTCTCTTAGGGTCTTACACATTGTGGCCAATTCCAAGACTAAAGACTTTTACCAAGAAGCATTGAATGATTCTCAGTGGCGTGAAATTTGCCGACAGGGGTCAAACTTAAGAGTTCACTGCCACCTGGGAGTAAATCATGAGTGGACAGAGAAGGACATTTTTCTAAAGCCGAACATGCCAGTACAGAGCTTGATTTTTTGCAAAATTCTGTTGCTGAACTACCCCCACTTGACTCCTCTGCTGTGTAATTATCACAACTCTTTGGAAACTTTTATCGATTACAGCATGGATCTCGGGTCTTACAGCATCTACAGTACCGAAGAAGAGATCAAAAACAAGGAACGTTTTATAATTCAGCTTGTCCAAAATTCTCCTCAGCTGCGCACATTGGCTGTCAAGGAGGTGATATCTAGTGGAGCTTCCCTTCTCATTGCATACACAAACAGACATATCGAAGAACTCTTCCTTTTGGAGGAGAGAATTGTCTACGCGAACTACCTTGATGATTTTGAGCTTTCAGAAGAAGTTCGAATTTTCGTTAGGTCCAACTGCATCCAGGAAAGGTTTTCGTCTGCAATGTCTGATCTTCTTGGGCGGGAGTGGCACCCTATGACTCGACCGGAATACATAGATACCATTTTGGAGAAATGCTCGTTATTTTTCAAAAAGTGACCGATTTGTTTTTGTTCTTATTAAGATTGCATTCCTTTTAATTTGATAATATTGCGATAATTAGACTCTTAACGGCCTTAATGAAGGTTCAAATGGGTCAAAAGATGTACGTGCTAGAGTGTTACAAGAAAGTTCCTGCTATGGGTGATCAATCACCATCTCAAACAGACGTGCTTATCGAGCAAGACAAGCAGTACACGATCCATGCTTGCTTCATTCCGTCACACTTATGCTGTGTACTATGCCGTGTCAGCAAAACCGTAAAAGTGATTTCGGGGTATGCAGAAGCGGGAAAATGAACATAGACGAAACTATTATTTGTCCAGTGTAATCTAATTCCCGCTTGTTCCGTATAAGTGTTCGATACTCTGTGAATATGATTTAACCTGTCAGTCACTATTCTTTTCTAATATCCCTGTGGAAAAGCTAAGTACGAACGTTGGCGCTGTTATTTTTCTTGTGGAGTGAAGTCTTGACTAACAGAATACATGTGGGTGTTGACCTGTATATGTACATCAATGATATTCCGATATTTTTGGTTCATCTCAATTGCTACAACATCTGTTCGGAATTCATTTATGTCAGTATGCATGGCAACACTGCACCGCCAAATGATAAGGTTCAGTACTTAAAACATAAGGTTCTTTCAACCAATTTGTATGCCCGTCACTTGGACGGGTTTATATATGCTTCATTCACAACTGAAGTTTTCTTGAAAAAGCAGCCTTACATTTGTTTTACATGAACAGCTCGTAGATGGAGGAAAAGCACTTTCTCCTCCTGGATGGTCATATCTAGATGGGTTTCACCGTAAGACTTCTGATGATGTCTAGTTGGTCTTAAATGAAAATTATACCATCTTACATATAATATAGCTGCCACAGCGCCTGATTTGAAAATCTTTTTATTACTCAGCAGTTAAAAGGAAGAAATGGTCCAATATTAAATTCATGGAAATTCTTTTCGACTAGTACAGCATCATTCCCTTCAAGTTTAACTACTCTATAGTCTTAAACTTAGTAACAAGAAGGAGCGAAAAGCAACAAGTTTTTTATACTTGAAAATATAATATATTTCCTAAAATACAAGAGAAGAAAGTAAAAATAACAGTATGGTGAATGAAATCCTAAACAGTCTTAAATGTTCTCTCAAGTCCAAAAGTATCCACCAATGAGTTCTAATGGTTTTCCGCATGTCATGTAGTGTACTGATGTATCAACAGTGCAGAAGATTCACTCTGATTTAATCTCAAACTGTATGTAAATTAATTCACAGTAATTCCGTAACAGCTGTAAATCCAAATGATCTCTAAATGAATTCACAATAATTCCGTGACAGCTATTATTCCAATTAATATGAATATTTTGAGCAATGTAATTCCAACGAATGATTAAATAAATGAATCAGTCCTCTCAGTATAAGTGAATATCTTCCAAAACAGGTGTTTAATACTAAGAATGCTAATTCTACTTAATAATTTTCTTGTTTACAAAGCTAATACGCAATACAGAGACAAACAAAAGACGCATATTCTTTCTAGAGTGATCAGAAATAGTGAACAAGATCAGATGTTGACCAATCAGAAATTAGGTCATCCTCGACTTTCAGAACTGGTGTCGTCAAATCGGACCACGTGATGTTTACCTGGATTTAATAGTACTACTCAGCTTGAAACTTATGAATGGATCTACGCACTATTTACAAAATGACCTCTTCTTTGAAGTGCAAACTTTTGATCATTGGGGTAAAATTAGTATATTAAACATCAGCGTTGCCTCCACCTGCTCGGTTTTCACATCTAATGGCTTACATTTGTAAACCTGACCACTACATCTCCCCAAAAGAAAATAATTCTGCGGGCGCCACTGGTATAGATAGACGCAACACAAGTGACTCTTATTTTCTAAATATATTAAGTTCTATCTTTTTATACAAATGCATTTTGTTTTGTGGAAAAAGGCGCAAAGTTGTCTATGGTGACGAATCAGTGATGTTTTCTTTTTACATAGAAATGCGAGTAAACTGATGTTTTGTCAATAATGTCCGCATTAGTTGCGGGATTTATCAAATGTTATTGCAATCTGGAAAAAAGACCAGAATTCTCTGAATGTGATAAAGCACCCATAAGCAGCTTTCCTCCCTGAATCTTGCAAAATAACCTTCTTTCTTTCACATTTTTTTTGTCTCTTTCTTCTTCTTCTTCTTCACCCACGGGCTCGAGAACGTAGAATGAGCCCGAGTCGTCCTCCTGCACATCGTGGGGATGTTCCAGCTGTAAAGGTCTTTATTTTTAATAATTTGGTTTTGTATTTTAATGATTTTGCCTTTCTATACGCACGAAGGCTGAGCGCGTCATCTTATGATGTTAATCCGTCATAATGTAGGGTCCGTACATCTGTCCACCTGATCTCTATTTCGTTTTCCCACAATAACTTCAGTTCTCTGGAATACCAAAGTTTGCAAGCAGCTGCATTTGGAGCAAGGAAGACTTGTCGATTTCGGACTCCAAAGGTCAAAGACCAAGATCACAGGAACGTAGAGACAGATTTTTTATTTCTTCCGTACAATAACGTATCTTGTATACAGGGTATCTTGATTAAACTTTGTAAACTTATTTGCATTTGAGATAAGAAATAGACCCTTTGACTTGCGTGTCAAAGGTCAAGGTTAATGTGACTACGAAAATCAACGGTTTCTGCGCGATATATTTTTTTTTTCTTCCCAGAAAACTATTTTAGTTCTGTCCCACATACATGAACTGAAACTTGTAGAGGCTTGCATTGGAGAAAAGGAAGACACATATTTATTTGGGAGTTAAAAACTCAAAGATTATGGCTGTAGAAACTCTTTTTTTTTCACAAACCAGTATTATTTTTTACGGATACCTTGCATTTGAGACGAGAAAGACACAGTCGATTTTGATATCAAATCAAATCAAAGAAGAACAATGATTTCTGCAATTAACATGGGTTTCTCTCTTTTACCTCAAGTGACGTTTGTGGATGACGTGCGTCTGAGGCAAGGAAGACACGTACTGATGAACAATATCCGATCACGTGCTAATGCTAGACAAGGTCGCTTAGCGACTGTAATATAAAACACTAGTTAAATCAGTATTATGACTTTTATTACCTGAAGATCTGACCAGTGAAAGACCGTGAGCACGGCATTTGGAAATAAACTTTTATACAAATTTTATATGATATTGAACTTAAAAGTTTCTTCCATCGCTTTAAAATTATTTCTTCTCTATAGATATATTTTTAAAAATTATTAACGCACAGGGACCCTGCGAGCGTGGGACCCGATACGCCAAATCGGTCCAATCGGCCTAAGGCCGGCCGTGAAGGTTATATATACTTAAGTACGATAATACCTTTTACCACATGTACTGTTTATGGTACTAACTTCTCGGCATGTGTTGATATGCCGTAAAACCCACTATGTGCGTGCGTGGATACATATTCTTACGAATTTTACCTGAATACAAATATACTAGTTTCATGTCCAGATGGGTATTTTGAGACTATGTTAAGTATGATGGTTTGCAAGAGAATGTTCTGTATGATTTATCATCTACAACCATCGATCTATTTTACGATGTCCGCCATCTTTGTTTTGGGGGCAGTTTATGCATTGGAGGAACCTCTAGTGTTTCACATGGTTTGTTTACATCGGTTGAATGCTGTGAATTACACATATACTAGTTTCATGTCCGGATGGGTATTTTGAGACTATGTTAAGTACGATGTATTGCCAAAGAATGTTCTGTATGATTGATATTATGTACAACGCTCCACAGGGGCTCGTATCATTGCTTACAATTTACCTGTCATACATGTACTATATAATAACTACAAGGGAGGACACTTCTCTTATTTCTCGCGCGACCTATTTAAGAATAAACGCTGATATTTCAAGCTCCATTTCGCGTAGCGTAATAAACTTGGTACCGATGTTTAGCTCAGGCATTCGACTTTGTTTGTGTATCCAGGCTCGGCCCTAGAGCAAGGCGAACGAGGCAACCACCTTAGGCCCCGCGCTTCTCCGCAGTGCAGTTATTTTGCTTGGGGCCCCAAGCTCATCGATTGCTGCCTTGGGCCCAGCGCATCCTAGGGCCGGGCCTGTGCGTATCGAATGTTTGGCTTACTATCATATCTTTAAGGAATGCCAGACTACGCCAGTCCATTTTCCCACGCTACTGCTCGACATGGCCTTGATCGCGATAGCGTAATATGCAAGAGCAACGCGCTGAATGGAACACTCCCTTCTCATTCGCCAACTGAAAATAAGTTATAAACAAATGCAGGACGTCATTTTCTTTTAACCAATGGGAGGACAGTATTCCATTCAGCGGGATTTCACTTGCATATTAAGCGGGCGCTATCATGGCCATGTCGATCAGTAGCGTGGGAAAATGGTCTGGCATTCCTTAAAGATATGATAGTAAGCCAAACTTCGGACACGCATACACAGTCGAATGCCTGAGCTAAACATCGGTACCAAGTTTATTACGCTACGCGAAATGGAGCTTGAAATATCAGCGTTTATTCGTAAACAGGTCGCGCGAGAAATGAGAGCAGTGTCCTCCCCTTGTAGTTATTATACAGTACATGTATGACAGGTAAATTGTAAGCAACGATACGAGCCCTGTGCAACGTTCAATGTATTTTACGATGTCCCCCATCTTTGTTTTGGAGGCAATATATGTATTGGAGTCAGCCAGGATTTTCACTGTTCAGTGTGTAAAAGCATTATTGAACACCAATAAACCGTTTAAATAACGGGCTTTTACGTAGAATAAGATATGCTCAACAATAAAATAATGCACTTACCATCCCCTGCAAGGATAACGCATTTGCATGGTGCATGTTCTAATTTTCCCGCACCACCAACTCATTTTGGAGGCCAGTGTTTACAGTTGACACAATAATTTTAGTGTTTGGTCAAACATTTGTAATTAAAGGTGTAATAATATAATTAGCATTCAATATTTGTCTTGAATCTCAACAGTAGTTATAGGGGATACCGTAGCGTCAATGGGAATTAGCATTACAGACCCCCCCTCCCCCGGGACCGTATAGCGTCAAGAAAAAAAAGCACACCCTGGGACCGTATAGCGTCAGTGGAAATTTGGTATAGTGACTAGCACACCCTGGGACTGTATAGCGTCAATGGAAATTTTGTATAGTGACTAGTACACCCTGGGTCTGTATAGCGACAAGAGGAATGGAACAGGTGGCATGACGTCACACTGGTAACAATGTAGCAAAAAGAGGAGTACTGTGACGTCAGGCTACCTGAGAGAGGGGCTATAGACCAACACGAATCAAGAGTATTCGTGTATAAAAAGAGTAAGGGTTTATATATATATATATATATATATATATATATATATATATATATATATATATATATATATATATATATATATATATATATATATATTCGTTTTGGTTGGAGACAAAATGAAAATTAAGATCTTTTCGAGGCATTGGAAGTGGCCCTGAAAAGGGCCGTTGTTTATTATGTTATGTTAACACCATTCCGTTAACATACAGGACATCGCATAGGTCTTCTTTTCTTCCTCAAATTTCTCAAAGTTTGTCTTAAACTGTGTCTCACTTCTGGTCCGTAGATGAGAGTCCGCTTAAGACAGCCTTGTCTTTCCACATAACATCTTCTTTTCCAAATAGGGGCACCGGTGATCCGGATGACAGTCCATTTTGTTTTCACATACATGGGTAAGTCCGTACGGAACAGCATCGATGATACCAAAGTAGAGGATTCAACGTCGATCAACATCTTCTCTGTGACGAGAACAGGTGAAGTGAATGAAGTGAACCGCGTTTATTTATAATGGAAGACCGGATTGAAACGGATTGAAATGGTTCATCAATCCCAACACGCGTTACAAAATTCAGCCACTTCGCGGAGTCTGTCTTCCAATCCAAAGAGAACTACCTGTGACGTCACATTTCCTATATAGGCACATTAGCGTCTGTGCGCAGTGAATCGATGCGGTATTGTTTTGTGAAACATGACGGAACCTAAGAAGACAATGAATTGGGATGCACCGGCTGTGGAGACGAGAAGTGATGGTATAGCAGCAGCTACCAAAGTGAACACAGTGCTACTTCCCGAAGAGGTTGATTTCAACTGGGATTTAGTAGATTTTTTCTCTTTTTCCCAAGAATTTGTTCCGGTACCAGTACCTTTGCCACTTTCTCCTTCTTTACCACGTGTCGACGATTTTAAACAAAGACAGAAAGAAGAATTGGAGAAATTTGTACAGCAGCAGAAAGAAGCAGAGCAAGCATTTCTTCTTGAACAGAACAGCGAGAAGAAGAGGCAAGAAGGAAACGTCAGGAAGAAGAAGCAGTAGAGAAGAAACAAAGTCTAGGAGAGAAGGAGAACAGCGAAAGTCAAACGGTCACGGTACTCTTGGACATTTTGGCCGAGTTAAGAAGTCTGAAACAAATGTATCAGACTTCTTTATTACGACCCAAGAGAAAAAGACCTTACTGAGCCAAACAACCTAGCCCTGTGACTACACCAGAGATACCACCCCTAGTGATTTCTACTAAATCATTGACAGGAGCAAGTCCACAAGTAGGTCTTGGCCGTAGCAAAGGCTTAAGGCAGTTAAAGCAAATTGATTCTCGTTCCTGAGTTTGTTCTAAGGATAAAAAACAAACACTCAACAGTCCTTTTCAGGGCTATCCAATACTCTCGAAAAGAGTGACTATTCATTTTGCCAAAATCAATTAAAACTCAAAATCCCTTCTTTAACCCTATGATGTACGTGTTGAGTGTAGATCCTTATCATTTCTAAATAATGAAAACCAAGAGACACTTACGTTTTTTCTTCAGTTTGGTCTATTCTGTTACAAATTTTTTACAATTCAATATCACAACATAACACAACACAACACTTTTAAAAAGTTCATAGATTTCTTCTGTGTCTTTTTTCTTTCACTCTCTCTGTTTTTTCAATTTCTTCACTTTTACAATTTTTTCCTCTTCTTCGTCTTCTTCTTCTTCACATTTTTCTCGTCTTCTTTTCTTTTCTGTCTTCTCTTTCTGAATGTGTCGGGGTTTTTCTTTTGCCGAGGTCACCTCTATTTCTTCTTTTTCCTCCTCCTTCTCCTGATCCTGTTGTTTCTTAGGGCACTCTGAAGACCAATGTCCTTTCTCTTGACAATGATAACAGGTATCTTGACTTTTGTCCCTTCTGCCACTGGTCTTGCTTTTATAACGATCTGGACATTCTGTAGCCCAATGCCCTTTGTTCTGACAGATATAGCAAGTATCTTGACTTTTATCTCGAAAGGAGGAAGAGTAGTCCTTCGGCTTGTCTGAAGAAAACTTTCGTATGGCACCTCGCAAAGCTCTAATCAAAAGTTCGATCTGTGTGGGTTCTTCCATTGTGCTGATCGGATTGAGAGTGAAATGAATACTGAGAGGGGAGTCACTAGCCCTTTATATATGCCCTGGTCTGACATAGATATATAGGGGTTCATGGTGTTTCACATGTAGTCATTTGACCTTTTGCAATCAAGATGAAACGATCGCATCATTCGAAAAGAAAGGAGAAGAAAGTAAGAGGCAGAAACGTGATTTATCGCCTCGCACAGTAGCTAAAGTCTTGGCACAAATTCATGCCAGCGATTTTGAAGATGAGATGAGTGAACCAGGATCGAAGCCTAAAGAGTGTACACCAAATCAAAGTCCATTACCATCAGTAAACCCTGAAAAGTACTACCATATTCGGGAGACGGACAAACACTCCTCCAGAAAATTTAGAACCACGGCCTACACGTAAGCAGTGAAGTTTAAAGATTTCAAGTCTGACGTACCCTTAGAAAAAGCAGAAGGGTTCATCACTGATGTGTGGGATTCTTTGTTAACCACACTAAAACGGCAATGTCAAGCCAAAGAAGACGATCGCTTGAGACTTTCCATTCATCACGACAATTTGAAGTCAACCGTTTGGATCGAGTTTAGCAGTCCAACAGAATTGACACCTTCCAAAATCATAGACAAGATTCAACACGTACAACAATCCAATGACAAATTTCACATCACGGACGGAAAAGCGACACTGTACATGACCCACGTGTCTCTTCCCCAAGGGACAGGTAAAAAAACGTTGATGTTAGTAGACAACCTGCGAAACCTCAAGCGTAGCCTCGTCCAAATTAACAATCCAAAAGACAAGATGTGTTTAGGCCGTGCCATCGTGGTGGGACAAAAGTATGCCGACAAGAACGACACGGCAGAATGGAAAAGAACCTGGAAAACTATTCAACAATCGGACCGAGCCAAACAACGAAGAGAAGCAGAACTCCTGTTACAGCAAGCGGGGTTAGCTAAAGACACGCCCTGTGGCATTTCTGAAATGCAAAAATTGCAAGACGTCTTGGCTCCACGCTACACCTTGAAAGTTCACCCTCAAGAAGTGCGTGGACCTCTGTTGTTTTGAGGTAAAGATTTCAAAGACGGAAAATACATTCACGTCTATCATCACGACGAACATTTTGATGCCATTACCAGTATCACTGCATTCCTGGGATATGGTTATTACTGTGAGAAATGTGACTATGGCTATAACAATCGAGAGCAACATAAGCATTGCGGATCAAAATGCTCATGATGTTTAGCCTCTACACTCTGTTTGGACTAAGGACAAGAACGAGTGCATTGCTCTGCTTGTCAGCGCACGTTTGTCAGTCCTGCCTGTTACCAACAACACCTAAAGACGCAAGGTTCACAGCAGAAATGTGCTTTTCAGCTCTTGAGATTGTGCCCTACTTGTGGGCAAGGCATACGTACCAATAGTGTCAAGTTACACATTTGTCGAGGAAAGAAACGATGTCACATTTGTCGCCAAATGGTGGACTTGGAACACCAATGCTACATTCAAAAATACCATTCTAAACATGAAGAAGAAGAAGATAATGACCAGAAGAAGAAAGGGAATTTCATCTTTTTCGATTTCGAATGCATGCAAGAGACTGGCATTCACATTCCTAATTTCTGCTTGGCTCACCGAGCTTGCGATAAGTGCATCCAAGAGCCTATCTTGACTCATTGCCCTCACTGCAGCAAGATTCTTACTTGAGAGTGTGTTGATGCGTAAAATATTTCCACATGCGTTCTTTCAAGGTGCGTTGAAAACGTTCCACGATTCTGGCTTTGGTTTCGGGATTCTCGGTGGTCAAAAAATGAATGTCACGTTTCTTCAATTCTTTTTGGAAAGCTTGGTTTAGAAATTTGGTGACTTTGTCGGTTTGCCATCGAAAAGGGTGACGACCACTTTCTTTCAACACCAGTTTGAGGGCTCGCACTAACTCACTGCCCGATTTGGAAGTCAATGGTACGACCCAAGCAAATTTGGAAAAGACGTCGATGACACAAAACAAATATTTGTAGCCACGATTGTAGGTGGCTAAATGAGAGACATCGGCTAAATCGGCTTGCCATTGGTGATCGATACCCTCCACTTGGGCGCGACTTCTGGAAAATTTTCGTCGAATGGGTTTGTGTAAGGTGTACGTGGCTTGTTCTTGTAACCAGCGTTGCACCTGAGGTAAACGGATACTTTTCAGTCGAGTTTTGGCAGCACGATACAATTTCTGAACTCCTCCGTAACCAGCAGGATGAGCTGGATCGTAGTAAATGCTGGTTAACACCTTCTCCATGTTTTAATAGGTGATCCAATTTTCACGAATGCTAGTCTGAATGGAAGGAGGGGGTGGTTTGGAAACGGTCTTACGTGTCCGATGTGCCACGGGCGTAGAAGTGGAAGGTAGTGGTGGTAATGGAATGGCTTTGGTCTTCTTTTCTTTTTTCACTTCTGGTTTCCCTTCTTTCTTTTTCACTTCTGTCGAAGGTGGAGTAGACATCATCTTTTTAACCCAAGCTTTAAGTTCTTCTCGTTGCGGTGTAGGGGAAGGGGTCAAGAAGGACGCTGCAATCTTACTAGGGTTGGGAGCTGCTGACGGTGTTTGAAAAACTTCTCGTGCCTCTTCTTCCTCAAGCCTTCGTGGGGTTGTGTCTGTCTTGACCGCTGGGGGTGGTGGTGGTGGTGATGGACTTTTCATCAAGTCCATAAAATCTTTCAGAGTGGGTTGAGCTGTTTCGTCCAAAGCTTTCTGGTGAAAGAGTTGCAGTCGTTGCAACAAGTGACCGTACCGTTGAGATTTTTCCGTTTCTGACAAATCGCTGCGATCCATCAATGATTGCAATTCGTGTTGTAACTGGGACATATCGGTCAAATGAGGATTGGGAGGTAAATGTGGGGTTCGTTGTTCTTGCCAACGATGGTATTCCATCCATCGTTTGTAAGGGACTAAAGCTAGTTTTCGTCCTTCCATCAGATTTCAAAGATCACGTCTGAGATCTTTTGACTTCTAAGCTCCCTTTTATCTTCTTGGTCCTTTTTATCTTCATCCTCCCATGTTTCCCAATACTCCTTGCAGCAAGGGTCCTCCTATTGTACCCATGACTCCTTTCAGTAACATGGGTAAAAAGGGTAAAATTCCTCCGCTTTGCACCAACATCTTTTTCTTTTGACGAATAGGTAGTTTCTTTTGGATTACTTGACGAAGAACGTGTCGATGTTTGCCTAAGCATTCTTTCTGGTGTTTAGACAAAGGTATTGTGCCTTTCAAGACATTCAGACAACATTCGCACACGCTATCAATAGCGTCTTTGGAGGCCGTTTGAATGAGTTTTTTTTTTCGCATGGGTGGAGGAGCTTTGGACAGGACGGACAACATGTCCCAATGTTTGGCTAAACGAGGTGGCAGTCCTTTCCTTTTCTTTCCTTTGGAGGTAGAAGAGGAATGTCTTTTTGGGGGTGACATTTTTCTCAGTGGGTTTGTTGGTTCCGTGGCATACAGCAACAAAAATTCACTAACGTCAATGACTTGTCACACGGTCTTTTATCTTTTTTGGGGGAACTATCGCTTCGTCATAAAGGTAACAATGTGTCTTCCAAAATTGCCAAAGAATCCTCCTCTTTGGTGACTCCTCTTTTTCTTTGGACGAGTGTGACTCTTCTGAGGGTGACGCTGATGTTTGGCTAAACGTTTTTTAGGATGACGTGACTGTCTTTTTCGTTTTCCTTTTCCTTTTTGGACAGAAGAACGAAGATGGTAACGGTGTACACTTCTTGGAGGGGACATCTTGGGGTGTGCAGCAGCAGCACAAAAACCCACTGATCCGTATGGTTTGCCTCAGGTCATTTTATACTGGAATGCGTCGCCACTGATTGTCTTTACGTCGTATCAACTTGATGACAGGCAACACACGTCGTGGAGAAGTTCGCAACGGACTAAATCGAGACAGTTCTTGCTTGGACAAATCCAGTAAACTCTGTAACACACCCGTTCTCTCTTGGACTTTGACTTTGGGGGTAGGTACTTTGTGAGCAGCGACTACAGCTGCTAAAGAGGAAGAGGGTGTCACTGCTGGTGGAGAAGTTGTTGGAGACACTCTCTTGCGAGTAGATGCTGTTTTCTGTGGACTTTTCTTTTTCTTGTGCAAATATTGGTTACGAAAACCTTACATGCGCAGAAAATCCTAACTGTGGTGTACATGTGCTTCAATTATAAGGATACGTTTCTGGCAGCAAATCTTTATATTTGTATCGAAATAGATATTTAATATTAATATTTGTCTTCTAAAGTTATTTGTACGGGTACGTAACATCTCATTTTGACAAAATGATTCGATAGAGAGAATAATATACAATTTGTTGTTACTTCATAGTGAGTTTAAGAAAGAATCTCCACCTTTTGATGTTCCTATTTCCATTAATATTGCATATTTTGTACTACGATTACTCAGAACTACAATATTGTGATTAGGAAACTTTTCTGCAAATAAGTAAACCTAAACAAACTATTGTTATAGTAAACTATAAACTGTCTCTGTTTCCAGTGAATGATATAACAATTCGACTGAATAATTCAAACCAGATGGCTGTTCGCTTGAGGACACATAATTCTGGTAATATGAATTTTCAAGCCGGTGATGGGATGGGTGGGATTCAGCAAATAAAACTAATACGTTGTAAAAAAGAAGAAAACTCTAACTATATTGACAGCTTAAGTACATTTTCTTCAGGCTTCTGTTTCGAGTTCGCAGCTTTTTGCTCTTTCCCTTTCCTACATAACTGACATTTGCTTGCTTTATTTACTGAACAGATTAAATGCTTTAGTACAAGTCTATACAATGTTTCCTTTTACAATGGCATATTTTTTCCGATCAGGACATTCCGATATCTCAGAACTGTAGCTCTTTATTCTTGCTTTATTTTCATAGAGCATTACTGTATAATTTGATCTTAATATGCAGTTTGCTTCCAGTGCTGTTTATAAAGCTAATGTTACCAAGAATACGCATAAAAATAAAATGAAGTGTGCATTTTGGGTAACATCCAAGGGACACACAAATTTTCCATCAGCATATATTGCAAAGAATGTGCATACGTGGGTGGAGTTTAAACGCTGTTTAAAATATAAACCTGAAATGATTATCTTTCCGAGGGATCAAATGTGCGTCGAGATCGATGATGAGTATATGTGGTACTTTCATTTACTTATTTATTTGTTTTGTTTCGGTTTGATTCAAATCAAGTCGTAAAAAGCGAGACATTTACTTTCTTTTTGGACAAAGCTTTGTTCTTAATTATAGGTTATATCAAGATTTTCATGCACGAATTAGAAGTCAAAAAGGTCCAACAAATATGTAAACAATAAATAACTCAACAACTAAATGTATGGATTTTTCTAAAACTTAATCAGGCTGCCCTCTTGCAAATAGAAATATGTATAATAATTTCATTGTTCTGCGTAAAATGACACAGATCAAGGATGGTTGTAATAACCTAAACACCTGATCAGGTCATCTACGTTGGCCTAAAAAAATGCAAGCAAAATTTCTTTTGTATATGTTAAATGATCTCGCTCATTGTTGCTAAAATTCGTGTCTAAACAGAGACACAGAGAGATCTGTGGAAGTACGGACGCATGTGGACCAAATCAAATTACCCTCAATGACCGAAGTAAGCAAGTGGAGTTCGGTTGAATTATTTATATACATATTTACCTGATTCAATCAGACTTCATTGCTATTTAGTTATTTTTATAACTTTCTTCAGTAGAGAGCATACCTCATTTACAAAGTAATATTCTTTCTAAAGTTCAGGTCATGTTATAAAACTTTTAGTACCTGTAGACCATACATTATATAGGAAGATAACACTATTCATTGTTTATATGAATCTCAGTCTGAGAGTTTTAGGCATAAACCTCTCAGTTTAAGGAAGATTATTTCTTTGCATTAATGTATCATTAAATAGATATAAGATAAGGAAACTCTTTTAGTTATATAGACAAAACATATTGCTTATACATGTTCATTAACTGAATTAAATCTGATGTTGAGAGAATTTATGAAGCGTGTGTGTGTGTGTGTGAGGCTGAGACGATCCTCTGATTTAACGAAAACAACCTTAAAAGCAGAGAGTGGGTGATAAAGCAGGAATGAATATTTTTCCCTTCAGATTTTGGTCCAACAATGCCAATAACTGAAGCAAAAGTGAAATTAATTCTTCACTGAAATTATATTTTTAGTATTGCAATGATATCAAATAAGTCTGAAAAGATGTAGCTAACACAAAGGAACGCATAAAATGACATATTAACCTTCTCATCTATAATGGTAGATTCTTTGCTAGTTTTGTCGTTTGAAACGACAGTACGAAGACTTCAAGTACACGCATGTATTTTAAGGAAATTTATGTCGGTATATCGAAGAGATTAGATAGCCATTTTGAAATAGATAACTAAAGAAGTATGATTTACACGTAAGTTCCTGTTCAATTTTCATTTTGTAACTGTGATAATAACATTAGTTGTTACGGTTTACAAAACATGTTCATTTTGCTTCATTCTTTAACTTAGTTAATGACAATAGAGAGTCGTAACATCTCGCTGTCCAAGTATCCTTCTGACATCTATCTTAATGTTTCCCAAGTGCATCTGAACACTAATCTAACATGATCAATCAATAAACAGGTGCTTGTGCATGTTGTGCGATACAGGCGCTTCGGTATATGTTCTTCAAAGTATTACTATCAGCCTGCACAATTGTTTCAGTGATCAAGATAAACGATTGTTCAAACTGCACGTCGACTACATAAAACTTTATCTGATGAGATAACCAGAATTTCAAAGAATGGATATTAACGGCATAATTTGAGCTTAAACATGGAAATTATTCAGCCAAAACTGGAAAGGTAGGTACATATGCCTATGACCGTAACACTCCCATTATACACATTTAGTAGTCTTCTTTCTAGCATGAGAGTCAACCCATCTGCGAAATTTGCTAAAGGTATACTCTGAAGAACTAAAGTCATCATGGAAACCAAATATCTTAACTGCAGGAGACTGGGCAGACAAACGCAGATAATAATGGATATAACTGAAATAACATATTAAGCACTGAAATACTGACGAGATATAAGGCAACAAATTCCAAATAAAACAAAAGTATATAATTTATAAAAAGCTATTTGACTTACAAAGAGAACTATAAAATTGAAAAGATACACACAAGTTTGACACACTCAAAGATATTTAAAAAGAGAATAAGTATAACTAAGGCAGACAGTACTGTAAAAGAATAAAAGGAGGCAGCTTACTACAGTCACAATTTTTACTTTTCTGAGACCAATCAGTCCTTAAAATACGGTATCTTCATGACTTTGCTCTGCATTTCTGGTGCAAAGATACAACTGAAGTTGTATTACCAATAAAATTTTATGATATCAAATTTCAAGCTCCACTGATTTGCCATGAGAACTGTTGAAACTACTAAGTTAAGACTGTTTTCTTTTAACATATAAAAATGCTACTATATAAGAGATAGTGTTTCACTCAAAACAAGTTATGTAAGAATCAACACAAATTTTAGACCCCTGTTTACTTGACCTTTTTAAAACTCAAACCCCATTTCAAGCAAACGCATAAATGTGCTATAATTCGCATTGTCTAAGTTTACCTAAAACTTCATTGTTAAAAAAGTAGTGTTTGGAGCCTTAGGGCTAACAGATGTTGGATCTGGATACTGTAAGACAAAGAATGATAAAGCAGTGGGGTACAAAATTACACCATGACCTGATCCAACAATTTGACGAAACATTCAACAAAATAAATTAAAAACGAGAATCATTGTAAATAAATAATAACAAGGGAAACAGAAAGCATTAAAGCTAACTGTTGAAATTAAAATCCTTATTTGGCCTGCAAAATGAAAACTTGATTATCTGGTTCATTTACTGAGAGCATGCCAGGCTATCCTCTGATAATTTGTCAAACAAAGGATAAATAATTGATAGAAAATATTGCGGTCATCCAAATTGCGTCATGACATGTCATTCTGGGCTTTAAACAAATCTCTGATATGTTCAAAATTAGCAAAAGCAAGACTTTAGAAATATTAAAATTTGCAAACAGTAATGGAGCATCTTAATGTGTACAGAATCTTATCACAGCTTCCTCTAATTATAAAGCAATAGGTTGGGTCCTCAACTACCATCGATGCTATGAATGATTGAAAATTCGGTGAAACATGTCCTTATATCAATGTTGGATAAGGAGAATGTATGAACAAAACATGTCAAATGTGCAATATATTTTGAGTTTACAATTAAATATATTGCACTTTAAATTAATTGTCCTTTTAATCTTGTCAGATTATAACAAGTTATCAGGGAAAAATATATAATACCATAGATACTCACTTCTAAATCACAATTAAAATCAGCAAACTGATCTGCTGCCGCATAATGTACCAGTAGATCAGGGTCTATATTGTTAGTTCTACTGGTGTCTCCTAACAAATTGCCAGATTTGCATGGCATTATGCAACATCAGATATGGTCCTTGTGCAGTCTGCAGTTGGATTTGACTTATAGACAAGTATGTAGGGTGATACACTTCATGGTTTTGTTTTCAGTCCTTACTGTCATGCATCTAATAGATCAGACTGTATGAGTAACATTTAAACAATATTATCTGACATTGGCTGAATACAACAGTGGTTAATTAGCACAACAATTTAAGGCAGATTGGGAAAACAGGTTTTAGTGATGACCAATTAAAGTACAGTGATGTTAACAAAGTGGTTTGCAATCTTTCTTGACCGCGACATTAAAATAAATATTTTTTCTGAGCTTCACGACACATTTCCACATTTTCATACGTTTCTCCAAGCTAAATATCCTGGCAATCCTCTGCGACCCACCAGAATAACCTTGTAACCGTGATTTGGATTGCAACCTTGGGCCTGGGAACCATTGTTTTAATTTAATATTTTGCTGATGGATGTTGAAAATGGTTAATAATTTATGTTTAGTTTTGCTTTTCGCACTGATATAATTTTGAGCAGGGTATCTACAGCTTCTCTGCATTTTGTTCAATCTTGTTTTTACACAGAAGGGTACTATAATGAAAGAGAACTGTATTTCTCCACCGACCACCCTCCATCACTTTGACAATCTTCACTGTCCACCCTCTACGACTTTGACAATCTATCTTCAAATATCAGTTTGTGGTCTGGAGTGTAAAGCACAATCATTTCACCTTTTAGTGTCAAATCAGAGACAACACCTTCGTAAAATTTCAACCTCTGCATTAACCCTGTATCATCAGATGAAGTTCTGGCTTCGCCACTCTTTCCCCAAGACAATCCAGTCGACCTGCAAAGACAGGTAACCATCTCTCTGGTTTTGGTCAAAGTTTATTCCCTTTTGTCAAATATCTTTCTGGCTTGAACTTTACAACCGGATCCCATTTGTGTGGGTCATGATGCAAACCCCAGTGGTTAATAATCACCATGGTCCCCTTAGGAATTTCATAATCTCCTGAAATATTGAAAGACAAACAAAATCCGATATGTATTTATTTCTTTGCATAGAAATCACACTAAAATAAGACCCTAATGTAAACTAACAGTTGATATTTTGTTACCTTTTATATGTTTTCCAGATTCATAAGTATGGAAACCCAACAATTATGCACTGTAAGATGCAAATGAAAACGAAACTGAAGTACCATAATAGAAGAAATATTCAAATGTGATAAAGGTATTTGTAGTAGACAGGTTGATGAAGAATACGCATCAAAATACTAGATTAATGAGCAATTTTCTTCAATGAAACCCACTGGAAGGAAACAAGATTATCATGGGTTTTTTTTCAGTTAAGCAACCATATTTATTCTCTTTCAATTTCTTCATTCAATCATCTACGCACCGTACCTCACTTCGAGTCAATAAACAATCAGCAGAACATGATTAACAAAGAAAAGACACTACGTATCATATCCAGTCACACATAAGTTGTTTTCAACTACAACTGCACAGATCCAAAGCTGCTATTGAGTAATGAACCAGCAGATATAGGTCTCTGCAGTTTGATAGAAGTGGATGGTAGAACAATAAACACAGACCCTAATCTGCAATAGAAAATACAGCACGTGTTCATTGAAGTATTAGGCTCCATAAAATTCTTAATCAAGGCAGCTTGATACATGCAAAGAATAGGATAGTTTAAGACACAAATGTACAGTAGGAATTAATATAAACTGAAGATATTCATTTGACAGTTTTACTCAACACGGACTACGAGACAATCCATTATATTTCCATTTTCAGAAAAGAAAACCGTATTCTAGCCATCATTTCCATGGATGACGTCAACTTAAATCTTTTTTCAGGTCCACAGTTATGGGAAAGTTTGCAGAGTCATTGAAGCAAGTTGTGTTGTCATATTCACATCAACCGTTCATTCCGAAGTAATTATTACTTTCAAGATGGTAGGTAAAAAACATTTAAACGGTAATATGCTTACTGTAATGAATCAATTATTAAAATATATATCAGTGCCATAAATGGGGATGACTAAAACTGGTTTACAAATTCATGGCCTTGGCTTCAATCAGGCCATTTCTTGATCCTATTCCAATACTAAGATTTAGGCTCTAGTTTCCTTGGAAAAATGAGTAAAACCAATCTTAATGTTTAGCCATCGAAAACATTGTAGCTGATTTGGCTAAGTTAGTTAATATTCTATTATTGACCAGAACTGGTCATCCATTCGAGGGCCTGTTTTTTGGGGGCAGGGGCTGGTAGGTTATTGCCATTTGGCCTTTGCAGGATCAATCTAGAATTTATTATTCACAAAAGTTAAACGTACATGTAAAAGTACACTCTATAAAATGAAAAGAAGTATTGCTTTTTCTGGCACAAAGCCAATCAATTCATAGTTCTAACATGAAAACCTGAGGTTGGGTATATTTTCTACTCGTTTTTTCGAGTTTGTTGATTTTATTAGAACTGACTCAAAAGTTTAGGAGATATCTGTATTTAATTTATAGTCTTTCCGACGAAAGAAGTACGCCACTGTCTCGTTGAGGGCATTTGTGATGTGTAATAGGTACTCGCGGTTATGCCATGTTGGTTATACTGAAATTGACCCAACTGTCATGAGAAAGAGAGTAGGTAAGTACACTAGTATTGTACGTTTGGGTAAGGATGCATGAAAATTATCACGTATGTGCCGATATAAAACAACAATGAGCAACTGTTATCCCAAAACTTAATATCATGCTTATACTTGTGATCATTAAAAATAAAGTCTGTCACTTGCTGTGAAGGATGCATGTCATGTGCAAGTTTATCTTTGATCCTGTGTTGACCAGTTTGTTCAATATGTTATATCGCAGGCCAACTCACAATAACTAATGAAATAAGTGAAAGAGAAAACATTAATAATATCTGTATAATTTTCACGTCTAGGTAATCGTACATACATACATACATGCATACATGCATACAAACATACATACGTACATAGATACTACATACATACATACATACATACATACATATATACATTAATCTGACTCCGACATTTACAAGACTAAATTTGATTTCCAAAAGTGGATCTTATGTAGATTAGGCATTAACTCTCTGAAAATTAATTCATTTAACGCTTATAAAAATAACAAATTGTCATATTTGTTTAAAGTAATAGCCATTTTAATGAATATAGTGTGCAAAGCTAAATGCGAACAATATTGACGTAATCTAATTATACAATAATTTTCGAAAAAGCAGTGAATCTCAAAATTAATGACCTATTCTGAGGAATGTATAATTGTGTAACACATGTTATTCCCTACCAATATCACCAATGAGTTGTGTAGGTGAGACGGTTCCAATAAATAAAAGAGGCTACTTTTGCATTGTTTAAACTTCGATCAAACTGCTTCCATCGTATATATGCTATCTTGATCTTCTTTAGGTAATGCTGTCACTACACATCTGATGTTTGAAACTCTGTTGACAGATCTATTGAGGTACTAACAGAGAAAGTGTCCTATAAGATGTAATGCCACGAGCACAGGATGAATCTTCCTTGTTTGTTTTTTGTTTCCATTACATCAACCAGTACACTGTCAGTCCAGCAATCAGGCCTAAAAGTCATGTCACCATAGTTCCTGTCAGCACTTGCTCTAGAAACATTGTGAAAGGTTCAACACAATTGAAGAACCTGTAATGATTATAATATAATTTACTATACAATAATATAATATAATATAATATAATATAATATAATATAATATAATATAATATAATATAATTTCATATAACATAATATAATGAAAAAGCTTAAAGCAGAACAGAAATGGTGACAAGAATGGCAGGAAAGAAATGCCAAAAACTATTTAAATGACATCATTAGAAATGTACAATGTATACAGAAATAAGAAGGACTGCATATTAAATTTTATAAAAGTCCATTTAGAAAGAATAAACTGCGGTTTCGAGATGCCAAAAGATTGAACATAAAGCTTCATTTGTGGGCTCATGATATCTGAATGCATAGTTCGATCCGAGCTACATCTCTGCATCCGCGTCTGTAGCTCAGTGGATTTCCATGTCAAGGTCATTAAATATAGCACAAAAGTACCTAATTTATTTCGTGCACAAAGTATTTAAACACAATTCAAATCTCCTTACAGCGAAACACATCTCAATAAATATATCAAGAAACAGGGTGGTCAGTTTACATCAGTCGTCGACAGTCCGGTTCCATGCTTATAGTGCTCCCTGCGTTAATTCTGCTATTCGTATAGCAGAGTGCAACGCAGATATCATAAATAGCAGAGCTGATTTGTTTATTAAAAACTCTAAGTACTAAATCAGTTCCTATAGTAAACATTTGCAAATACGAAGATATTAAAAATTCAGTAACTTTAAATTTCTGAGTGATCATGATCAAACTTATATTTACCAGTATAGACACATCTTTGATTATAGCTTCTGTGTAGAGAAAACGAATGCGCTGTGGCATTTCCTGGATTTGCATGAGGTTGAATTATGTGATTTCAATCCCGCAACCATGAGTCAGGTGATGATTTCAGTGGTGAGTCTTCCAAACTCAAGCCTGTAAAAGGGCTGAAATTCTCTCAATACAACAATTTCTCTGCTTTTCTTCCAGTTACACCTAGGATAAGCTATCAAAGGATTCCTTTTACTAAGGTCGTAGTTTCGTTATCAACCAATCCTGGTCAGCCACACCGATATACTCTCTTTTATTTTCACTCATTTCTAGACTGGTTCCAATTCTACAATATCATCTGTACCATGAATGCTTAAGAAGTGATTAGGTATCTTCGGTTACCTCCCTTGTGCTTTATTTGCAGTGCCGTACCTTGTTGGCCTATTCTGCTATCACGTGTTGCTTTTCATCCAAAGTCCAATTAGTACCGATAAATATCGACAGTTCTTTAATTCAAGTAAATTATATTTATCAATGTAAAAAATATCCCACATTTCTATTCCAAATGCATATGAGAATGTGCCCTTTAAATGTCAACATAATAATATAATAATAATAATAAGGTGGACTTACATCTTCGCTAGCCAATGTTCCCATATGTTAACCCTATCTACACCTTAGCGGATCCTGCAGATTTTAATGCATTGTCCTAGTGACATCTATTGGATTTCATGAGTTGCCTCTCTTAGTATGCAATGCCAACTTTCCAATAGCGTGTAACACAGAGAATCCATTGCAGATGTATTTGAGTAAAAGGTATTTGTACACATACCGACCGGCAGTGGAAAATTGCTGATTCATTAGTCCATTCAAGCTGTGTGCTCCACTTATTTCGATCATGTACTAACAGTGTTTTATTTCGACCAACTCATTTTTAATTGGATGCTGTGCCTTGCTGCGCATCCAATAAAATTCACCGACTCGAAGGACATAAATATCGGCCAGATCCTCCAAGGTGTCGATAGGGTTAACCTATTGGAACCCTGGCTAGCGAAGATGGTGGACTTAGTACAGCTCCAAATGTTTAGAAACCCTAAGCGCTTACAATAATAGATAACACATAAAAACATACACAAAGACAAGATTACAAAAACAAACACCATGAAATTGCAAAACAAAAATTCTCACAATAATGATTAAAGTAGATATTATTACGTCATTAAGTGTGTTCTTACAGTTGAAATAGGTGAAATTTAAGAGCACTCATGAATGAGCACGCGAATGACCGTGTGTCTAAAATGAATAAGCAATTCTTTCCACATAGCTTGGCCCTGGTTTGCAAAAGAGTGGTGTTCGAATGACTTTGTTTTAACAGTGGGAATAATGAGAATACTAGAGTCGGAAGATGAACGTAAGTTTCTAGACGGGATGTATATAATGGATGCGGTCAGATAAGTATAATGGACTGTAGCCAGTCTTCATTATCCTCTATGTGTATGAGCTTATTAACCGATTATTATTCAGGTAAGCAGGAAGTGATAAACGTGTTGATCATGGTCAGGGTTTTGGAGATTCCCAAGCAAATTTTATAGGCTATTGTGTTATAAATAAACAAGGCTCATTAAATGAAGGTTATTTTCCATTAGGTAATTGTTTTTAGAAAATGCTAATGTGACCTGAGATCAAGCTGTGCACTATATTATCTTGTGACTGTGAGGACTGTGCCAGTCGTGCTTTAAGATCTATCACTTTCAGTTGTATTATGTTGTGACCAGTTTGGGTGGAATTTTATTTTCTTCAAATTATTGCACTCAAGTGATTATTTTCTCTGGAAATACAAATGTGCTCCGACAGAATTCTTAGATAAAGACACTCTTTGGAATTTATACTGAATTCAAACCTGGAATAATATTTCTTTGATTCAGGAAGAGACTGTTGACACATCAGTACTTCATAGACCATAACAGACACGTCATCGCCTTCAATTTCGGATAGTTCGGGATTTTGAACTGAGTTTTATTCAGGACATTTTATTTCTAAGTCTTGTGTCTTTAATTCTTGGATTATTTTTGGATTTAATTCGCAATACAGTAAGTTCTTTTTTCTCATTTTTTCACTTTGTATTGCAGGGAAATAAATTATTTGTTAAATTGTACAACGCTTGTTGTCTTCCCTATTTTCTGTTACTTATTGTAAGAGCATCGACTCGTAACAATAGTCTCCCTCAAAAATTCCTCCGGAAAGTTTTTTTCTTATTCCAAAAATGTGACATGGTAATCACATTGCATCCAGTTTATTGCTGTTTCTCTTTAACTTATTAAATTGATTAAATATTGAACTAATGCTATTTTGTTTTTAAAATATGTTTAATTTGCTTAATATCTCTTGCCATTTAGTGATATTGTTACGATGAAGTTTTGTTAAACCAACTCTAAACATTACCTAGTTTCTACTTTGAAATGCCGAATTAAATGGTCCAAAACAACGTATTCCAGTTCCATTACCCGATGCATAAACATTACATCTCTTCAAACATATACGCAGAATACGCAGTCATATCGTGAGTCATGAAAACACACGGGTAGTATCTCGTATTTCCCGAATTAGTATTATTGATAAGAGAATGATCTGGTGACAATTGCCTTTTTCCAACGGTAAGCATTGTACCTATAGTAATTGATTTATTTTTTATCGGTCGAATTTCGCATGCGTCTTGTGCAAATATTGGTTACGGAAATCTTACATGCGCAGACAATCCTAATTGCGGTGTACATGTGCTTAAATTATGATGACACATTTCTGGCAGCAATCTTTATATTTGTATCGAAATAGAGATTTAATATTAATATTTGTCTTCTAAAGTTATTTTTGCTGTGACTATAACGTAAGTGAATTTAGCAGTACATATAATCAGCACTGGGACAGTGACCTTGCATATTCGTGATAGAGACTTACCGGACTACGTTTTTTGTATGTTCTGCTCGCACATTCTTCAATGGATATAAACCTTTTAGTTTTATAGTAAATATTGCTTTCCAGAGGTTTCTTTATAAGATGTGGCTGTGAATGTGAACGTTTTGTTATTTGTTAATACTAATATTTTAATGCATTTATGCGAAGAATGCGTGCACAAATGAGAGCTCCAAGAAAGGCAGCTCCATATTTCAGACCCTGAAGGTCATCCTGTTGGTTTTTAAACTCGCAAGGCTTAACTTGGTAATATGTTTGGTATACCGTCATTTATTATACTGTGAACATTTCATGATCCGTGTTTTCATATTTGTCTCTTAAAGAATAGGAAGATTGGGATGTCTGGAGAGAATTCAAAGGAAAAACATCCCGGTCGGGTTTTAATTCATTGCATCTAAGTCATGTTGGTAGGTTGTTTGTACAAAGAAGCTGTGAATCTTAAAGGAAATGTTATTTTAACTCAAGATAATGCCATCATTTGTAAAGACTCATTGAATTTTGTCTAGTCCATATGACGACTTAATTTCCTCATTTGAGGCACAACTTTAGCCACTCAGCCACTGTGTCTACCCCTAGGTTTTGTACACTGTAAATATGCGTCATATTTCTTACAGCAGAGATGGTACATGTAAGTAAATTGTCATTTGGCAGACATGTAGTGCATAGATTCTGCTAGAACAAAAACTTCCCAATGGTCATTTAAAAATTTGTTGAAACATGAAACTGAGGCTAGAACAACAATCTAATATGAAGAATATTTAAAATGGAAAGGTAATAAATCTTGGCTGGTATTTTCCACAACATTTGTACAGTATATAGTTCCAGTTGGATATTACGGGTACGTAACATCTCATTTTGACACTGATTCAATAGACAGTATAATGTACAATTCCCAATAGTTTATTATTACTTCATAGTGAGCTTAATAGATAATCTTCACCTTTTTATGTTCCTATTTCCATTGGTATTGCATATTTTGGACGATGATTACTCAGAGCTACAAATATTGTGATTAGGAAACTTTCCTGCATATAAGTAAACCTAAGCAAATTATTGTTATAGTAAACTTAATACTGTTTCTGTATCCAGTGCATGATATACAAATTCGACTGAAATAATTCAAACCAGATGGCTGCTCACTCGAGGACACATAATTCTGGTAATATGAATTTTCAAACCGGAAATGGGATGGGTGGGATGCAGCAAACAAAATTAATACGTTGTAAAAAAGAAGAAAACTCTAATTATATTGACAGCTTAAGTACATTTCCTTCAGGCTTCTATTTCGAGTTCGCAGCTGTTTGTCCAAGAATTTTGCCCTTCCCTTATCTTACATAATTGAAATGTGCTTGCTGTATTTGCTGAACTGATTAAATGCTTTAGTGCAAGTCAGTATAATGTTTCATTTTACAATGGCATCTAGTTTTGTGTTCAGGACATTCCGACATCTCAAAACAGTAGCTCTGGGTTCTTGCTTTATTGTCATAGAGCGTTTCTATATAATTTGATCTTAATATGCATTTTGCTTCCAGTGCTCTTTATAAAGCTAATGTTAGCAAAAATACGGTCAAAAAGAAAACGTATGCTTTTTGCATGACATCCAAGTGAACACACAAATATTCCATCAGCATACATTGTAGAGAATATGTATGTGTTGGGGGTGTTAAATGCTATTTAAAATAGAAACTTGAAATGGTTATCTTTCCAGGGGAACAAATATGCCTCGAGACCGATGATGAGTATATGTGGTACTTTCATTTGCTTATTTATTTATTTAGTTTCGGTTTGATTCACATAAAGTTCGAAAAAGCGAGACATTTATTTTTCCTTATTGACATTGCTTTGTTCTTGATTATAGGTTCTGGCAAGATTTTCATGCAAGAATTAGAAGTCCAAAAGGTCCAAAAAATATGTAACCAAAAGCTAAACAAGTAAATGTATGGATTTTTCAAAATCTTAATCAGTCCGCCTTCTTACATAGAAAAAGATGTATAATAATTGCATTGTTCTGCCTCAAGCGGTTCGTTTTTAATGTTAATTGTTCAAAATACACAATTCCAAACAGTGTCACAATGCGTAAATCGACACAGATGAAGGATGGTTGTAATAACCTAAACACCTGACTAGGTCATCTACGTATGCATAAAAAACTGCAAGTAAACATTCATTTGTATACGTCAAATGATCTCACCCATTGTTGCTAAAATTCGTCTCTAAACAGAAACACAGAGAAATCTGTAGAAGTACGGACGTACGTTTGGGCTGGATCAAATCAAATTACCCTCACTGACCGACGTAAGCAAGTGAAGTTCGGTTGAATTATTTATATACATATTTACCTGATACAATCAGACTTCATTCCTATTTAGTTATCTTTATAACTTTCTTCAGTGGAGAGCATACCCGTGTTGCAAAGTAATATAGTTTCTAAAGTTTAAGTCATGTTGTAAACCTTTCAGTACTTGTAGACCATAGAAAATACAATATATAGGAAGATAACAATATTCATTGTTTATATGAATCTCAGTCTGAGAATTTCAGGCATAAACCTAACAGTTTATGGAAGTTTATTTCTTTGTATTAATGTATAATTAAATAGATACAAGATAATAAAACTCTTTTTGTTATATAAAAGAAAAATTACTCATACATGTTCATTAACTGAATTAAATCTGATGTTGAGAGAATTTATGAAGCGTGTATGTGTGTGTCTGTGGGGGGCGGTCCTTTTGAGACGATCTTCTGATTAAACGAAAATGAGCCTAAAAGCAGAGAGAGAGAGAGTGGTATAGCAGGAATAATCATTTTTCCCTTCAGATTTTGGTCTAACAATGAAAATAATTGAAGCAAAAGTGAAATTAATTCTTCACTGAAATTATATTTTTAGTATTGCAATGAATATCATATCAGTCTGAAAAGGTGTAGCTGACACAAAGGAACGCATACAATGTCATGTTACATTCTCATCTATAAGTTTTTGCTGCTTTGTCGTTGGAAACGACAGCACGAAGACTTCATGTACACCCATGTATTTTAAGGAAATTAATCTTGGTATGTTGAAGTGATTAGCTAGCCATTTTAAAATAGATAACTGAAGAAGTATGACAATTTCTCTCGTTTTTCGTACACACAAACACTTACAGACACACACACCCTGACACACAAACATACACACACACACACGCACACAGGAACAGCCTAGGTTAGAAACATTTCAGGCAGCGGCAGATTTTAAAGTATGAAAATCTGGATTTGTTAAAAAAAATGTATTAAAAATCCTAGTTGAAATTTATGTATTATTCAAAGGCGTAATGATCTTTAAAGGGTCTGTCTTGGAGATTGCTGAAAACATGTTGCTAAGATAAATGAAAGACATCAAACTCGTAATTCGGAAACTCAAATAACTGTCACGAGATAAAATCTAAACAGTCATATTGACAAAGAAATGGTTTGACATGTTTATTGATAAATTCTTTCATTGAAACAGTATGTAGATGCTTGTTGGAATTGCAACACATTTTGGATGATAATGCAATTCCCAGCATCACCCAATATTTATGCCCATTTGCGAATATATATTTATAGGCCTTGGAAAGAACGTAATACATATTTTCAAAGGAAATAGGTTTATTTTCGTAGCAGTTAATTTCTTTAAAGAACAAACAGATACAATAACGACGTTCTTAAAAACTTAAAATGGTGTATAGTATGCAGACCTTTTAGACAGCGGTAACAACATCAGACTGCCATGTAAGAAATGCAGGTTGTTAATATATACATATATATAGACAAATGATTACAGAGTAGAAATTCATCATTGGTCTAAGCAATAGAACTGACAGCACACAGTTCCAAGAATGTTAATATATTCGCATTATTGCGCCATCACAATTTCATATACCAATATAGAAATTTCTTCGAAAATACAAAAGATATATTTTCTATGCGACACACTGACTTATACCTAACGATAGCTGAAGATATTCAGTGGCGTCTTACTGAAGTGCCGTGTCGTGGGCGAATTATTAATTTCTATGGCATATTATTATTTCTATACAACTTAGACAAGATGCTCAGACGTATTCCAGGTGACCAATTACGTGGTATTGCTAGGGTAACATCTACCATCTGTAAGTAACACCAAGTCGGGTGCAATTTTGGTAAATATCTGTTCATTTTGTTGATATATACTGCCCAAAACATCTTTGCTAAAACGTCTTTGTTTTCATTAGAACTCTGCCTGTCTGTCTGTCTCTTTGCTTAAGCTTCAAATCAATACTCGGTAAAACTCCATTTGACATGCATCAATTACCAAGGAGAGGAAGAATACTGCTGCTGCAAGCCCTGATATTTAAGACGTAGACGGTGATATTTATGACAGTGACAGATGAACGTCTTAATTCCATCATAGGCAACATGCGATCTCGGCCATAACAAAGTCGGCCTATTACAGAATTTGTTCCATACAAATTTAATTTACATATCGTGACTGTCAAGGTCAATCCATTCTTGAGTCTACCCAAAACAACGTCGGCCCATTACAGATTTTGGTCAATACAGATTTAATTTTACTTTTATTTACTGTCAATGTCGGTTTCGAGAAAAGTTTGTAGTTCTTTTACGATTTTCACCTTTGCAAGTGTTGTAACAGAACCTAAAACAAATTCGTGAATGAGATGTTTATTTAGAATACATATGAACGATGAATCAATCTTAAAACAATCTTGTGGTCATAAATGTTCTTCAATATATTGATTAGAAAGATGCGCACTAAGTAAACAGCTAATATAAGTAAATCATATGGTTACTAACTGGAACTAAGCTGAAAATGTAACTTAAACATGTAATCAAACACGAATCACCTTATGGAGTTTACAAACATATATATTTGTTATATTTATCTATCACCACGGATGAGAAATATTTAGGATTTAAAAGACAAACATGACAAAAATAACCGAGGGTATCAAACGGCAGTATTTACAAAACTATGATAAAGGTATGATTCTGTCACCAAGGGTGATCAAATCATAGAATCTGTACAAAATTATGGGCTATGTTTCATCCATAAAGCAGGATACATATATAATATTTATTTTAACCCATATAGTGATACTTAATTATTGATTACTCCGAGTACGTATTACATAATGGTCCTGAGTTTTGTTGTCCGAGTTCGTTATGGGCCGAAAACGTCAGTGTCCGAAGCTGATATATCCGAGTAGACCTAGAATCGCGATTCGCCGAGGGGCTAGTAGTGCAACGTCTAGCAATATCTGACATACTTGGCAGCCCTCATTGACATTGCTGCACAGATTAAAGTCTTATTGCGTCAGTCAGACTATACCTGCATATGTCCTTTTTCCCGACTGAATGAAATCCTGGCACAAGCAAGTAAAGGTATTTTCAACCGCCGTTGATATACATTTCGGTTGGTTGGAATGTGATGTTAGCCGTTGAATGCCTAGGTCGGTTAAAATGGGATACTTTTCTTTAACGAAACTGATATCTAGTTCCTGTTGTCAACATTAGTATGCATCTCCTTCATATCAGCAACATTGTACATTTCAATTTCTTTCCTTATTACGAAGTAACTAATAAAGTAATTGTTATACAGTTGACAGAATGAAATATAAGAGACGATATCTGAGGAAATATGAAATCAAATAAAATGAAAAATAGATCAAACTCAAGTACTAAAATGTCAAACATTCAAAATCTATTCTTATATGAAAATGAAAGAACATGAATTGTGCAATTATGCAATATTTGAAGAAAAAAAAATTGATAAGCGGAGGTTAGATTAATTGATAACAAATCAGATGAAAGAAAATCTTATGAAAGGGTCTAGAACGTTTAGAAAGGAACACATTTGACTTTTATAAATCATACAAGTAATTACTAAAAACATCAGCTACAAATATATCTTTCCCAGTGCCCCTGCAATAGTGTGGACCCATTGCTTTATTGTCATTCCTGCCATTGTTCATATAGTTTTCGATAATATGTATTATATGAATAATAGGAACACACAGCGCGACCTAAGGTTTTTTTTGCCGCTGATTTTGATAGCTTGGATATATAACTCAAAAATCAAACACACACACACAGACACACACGCATGTATTATTTCGCAAAGTAGTCGCAAAACTCTTGTATGCATGCCACTGTTAATAGTTTACGTTTCTCGAATATAGTGTTTCGAGAACGTAATGTCCCACTTAATCACTACACTGATCAACAAAGGCAGAGCAGACAATTCCTGAGACTTTGTGCTCTAATGAATCTATACTCGACCATTTTGTTAACGCGGAGTTGGGGTTGGGGATGAACGTTTCTTATGATCCGGGATATTTGTTTATCCTTTACCTTTCAGGCTTTATTTTTGTTTAAACTAATACAATGAAAATAATTGATTTTTATGAGAACACCGTAGATAAATCAGATTTTACTTAGGACGTGGACTTAAATGAACGCTGCTGACTCATAATCGGTATTGTTTTTCTCTTCGGCTAATGAAGGAGTTTAAAATTTTCACGTTTAATTTAAGGATTTTGTATGTGTTTGTTGCATGTTTTAGTGCATGAAGACGTCAGATCACTTTTGTTCATTTATGGCATCTTGACATTAACAGAAATGTAGAATAGGATCATATGTATAAGTTCCATTCTCCATGAGACGACATCCTGTTTCTTTATCTCAAATGACAGCATTCGCTTTACATATCGTCCTACATTAGAGTTTATGTACTTTGATTCCTGATACCTACTAAAACAGGAAACGAAACGAAACTCTCAAGATTTATTTCAGTGTGACAAGCCGTTGACACGTGAATGTCATGTATTAATAGGAGAGACGTGTCTCCACACAATTTGTCTTTCTGAAAGCACAAGGCAAAGACGAGTCAAAACCGTATTAATTAAAAATTCGGTAACTCGGTCTCATCAATTTAAATTAATAAAAAAAGCGATTTTAATGCGCCCATATATGATTAAGATATGGCGATAATACAATACAACAAAGTTCTATTACACTAAGATAGAATGACGCAGCCAAAAAATTTAACAAAACATATAAATAAATTAAACATTATACAGTCGCAGTAGAAACTTCCAGGATACGTTGATTTTTTACATTTCACTTTGTGTTTGCGAGACTGCTTGCATGTTTTCTACTATCGTTGATATGATATTGCCAGAAGCATAAATGTATCGGTATCTCTATATACAAGTTTACTTAGTAACCAATTTTTATTTCATGAATGTATTTAGATGGGCCTTCCTTGGCTAATATGTTAACTCTTGCATCATCTGAGTGTGACAAGTCACGTAATGGAAGAAACACGTCAAAACATGTCAAAATCGTGCTAAATCTAGCAATTTAGCAAAGTCTTGTTAAATTACAAATTCACTGTAAATGTGATTGCAATTGTTAAACACGCAATTCCTTAAATATGCACAATTCAATGATGTTTTTAGGTCAATTAAGTGCAATCTCATTGTATAAAATTATAAATACTAGCACATAAGTGCACTGATTGGACATCCTTTGAATAAATCTTCAAACTTTTGTTATTATTATAATCGAAAAAGGTGTTGCGGGATGTTATCAGTAATAACGTTGTACGTGGATCATGGTCCATTACATGAAACAGGTCGAAGTAATTTTCAACTGCTTCTAGAAAGATTTTGGCAGATAATTTACGTTTAAAGCAAAAAAGTACAAGCCCACAGCATTTGAAACCTGTTATGCTAAAAGATATTCCACGATCAAAACTCTCGAACAAATATCAAAATATGCCAGTGACTGAATCTACGATATTGTAAAGATGAAAGTTGAACGCATATTGGATGAAGCCATATTAGCATTCTTGATTGGTAGCACGTCGTTAGAACGCCTTCGTTTTGTAGGCCAAAACTCACAATACGTGGTCACTCTTTATTGAATACCGAATTCATATAAATCTGTAATTCGCTAAAGCTTCACATCAATCTTAATGCAGAAAATGAATCAAAACTTGCGCCTAATGATCAAATATTCACAAGACATTTGATTGTTGATTTGATGCTGATGACGTACCATATCTGTAGCGGATGAAAAGTCAGTGTGCTCTCAGTTTCGTTCCTTGGCCTGCGGCAACATACAGTGTTTAATAAATGGAACAAAAATAATCGGGTGCTGTAGCGTTTCAGGTTTATAATTTGCTTAAGCACAAACAGTGAAAAAGTTTTAAAGAAGCCAAAGAAGAAACCCCACACTGTTTTCATGCTCGCTCCACTAAGCGGTGGAAGAGGAAATGCAAGCGAGAGTCAGGCGTACATAATGTATAGAAGACATTTCATTAGAAATGAAGATGAATCTGGTTTATTTAAGTTTGAATCACATTTAGCTCACTTGACATGACTTACGATCGACATATTCATTTCTAGGGAAAAATACTTTTTCGATCATACAAAGACCTCTTTGAGTCTTTGTGTATATCTGCCTGATTGTATATATGTGTCACACTGTCATTTTTGAACTTTACTCATTTAGTTTATACTTCATTTATTCTCAAATGACTTCCCGAGATCTCTGTTAAACGTTTGTAAATATTTACATGTGTCCATGTTACGAATATTTACAAAAAATCCCAATCCTCAAATTTACCCGATTTGAATGCGGGCATAATGAAGAATTAGTATTGATGTATGTATCAGATTTGATTATATTCAAAAGTGTCTATTTGCAATGGTTGAAGCTAGGTGCACTTTATTTGCTAATCTTATTGTTTAACTCAGTCTTGCCGAACATGTAGCGTACAGTCTGCAAATTTGAGGTTCGCGCATATCACGTGGCTCTGTGAAATGCTGCTTTAGAGAGTGTTTAAGTTGTTAAAACTTCCTTTTGGATTTTGTACCCCGCATATGCTTGAATGGATACATGCTATTTGATTGAAATGAGGTAACTAATGGATAAAACAGAACAAATCTATAATAGGTAAGCTTCAAATAGATCCTATATCTGGTCAAAATTAGTGTATATCGTCTTTAAAATTTCTTTCAAATACTATTTCTTTAAAAATATTCTTTATTTTTATTCCGTAAAATCTCATAAGCTGCATCTTGTATTTACTGCGAATCATTTAAATTATTATTATTAAACCTCCCCCAGCCCTTGCTCGGAAGACTTCAACAGCTTTTGTCTAGGTTCGCTGACCCACATTTTTGCAAATAGGACAGATACACAAAAATTAAGTACACGTAAAACGGAATCCGGACAACGCCATTTTGTTTTATCTTCACCGTACTTTACCTGGTAGAGGTAGATAGTCATATGTGTAGGATATCTGGACGTTTTAGAAGTTTATATCATAAAAATGTTTCATATTTCTGCATACGTATTCAGAAGTCACGCTAATTGAAGAACAAGAGCAATGCATTTCTTTATGGGCAGACGAGACATATAAATATATTTCACCAAAACTAACTAGAAATTGGGCCTTCAACCTATAGTACTTTGTCACACTAGCGACATGTAGCCGCCACAGCTATGGAATCAACATTTTGGAACATTGAGGATTAAATGTTGGAAATAGAGTTCATTATTGTGTTTCGGGCTAGTGGGACTGTTTCCAAAAAGTTTTTTGAATGAAAAAGGAGAAAAGAAGTAAAATCGATCGGTCGTGAAACATTAGACCTTAATCAATGTTTCGACCCAATACACGCTTTGGCCCAATATCCGTTTCTTACACTAAAACATTGAAAACTGTAGGCAATTCTATCTTTCTATCTATCGAATTATGTATGTATGTATGTATGTATGTATGTATGTATCTCTCTCTCTCTCTCTCTCTCTCTCTCTCTCTCTCTCTATATATATATATATATATATATATATATATATATATATATATATATATATATATATATATATATATATATATATATATATCACTTAGGCAGGAACAAACATTCATTGGTTTTATACATATTCACATGGGTCCACAATTTATATTCTGGCACATGCTCAGGAAAATTGTCTTTGAAACTAGCATATCCCCAGGAATAGAATTATACTAGTCGTACAATGACAATCTTTCTCATTTTTACTTTTTCACGTTATAACGTATGGCTACAATTTAAAAACGAAATATGTTATATTTGACTCGCACGTTTTATTTTTATTTGTCCATCGCAAAAATTTTTAAAAAAATGTTCTTCAGCAAAAACTAAAATTCTGATTCAATTTCATTTACAACAATATTTTCTCCAGGTCCTGATATCGAGGAGAACTGAGAACCAAATTAGTGTATGTTTTACAGTTTTTTACACCTACAGTTATTTGACTTTGTACATATATGTTATGATTCCATTTCACTTAGAGCAATGTTTTCATATTTTATTTATTTCACTCAGTAATATATTTAAATCTGAGAGACGGAAAAAGAAAACTTAGTTACAGCTACAATACAGTGGACGCATATCAATTAGGAAGATACCCGTCAATCTGATTTAAATGAGCTCTCCAGTGTCCTACGTGAAGATCTGATAGTGACCGCTTAGGGGTAATGCCCTGGATGACCCCTAAATCAAACAATGGAAATGCAGCTTTCAGAAATCTGAAAGTGAATCAAATTGTTCGGCACACATTTAAGCTATTCTACTCATTCTTCGAAACGCGTATATATGAGACTGTATCAAATTCCACGATAAAATTAGCGAATATGGTAGCTATATATGATCACCCGAACATATCCACTAAGCGATCTCTGTCAGAACTTCCGGTAGGACAGTGGATATCTTATTCTTATCAAATTGTCACACCATATTTCAGTCGATTACACCTCTTTGAACTAATGAATTAAAATAATGACTACAATCAATTCAAGATTAAAAATAGTGTCACGATCAGTCATTATTCCCTTTCCTAATAATACATAGGGATCCGGTCGATGCCTATAATTACTAATGAAGTGAAGTGCAAGCTTTAGCAAGTTGTCAGCCTCAAAGAAAGCAATAAACTCATCCGTTGCTCATTAAGTGTGAGTTAGGACATGTAAATTTCCAATTATTATTATTATTTTAAGTTATTATTATTATTCACATTGCAGTATAGATTAGTAAGGAAAATTCAAAGCAAACATATTAATTCTTAGGTTCATTATGTCAACAACTTCAAAGTAAGTATGTTTTAAATATCTCAGTGACAAAGAGTAAGTCATAATTACAACGCCGAGAGAGATTTACAACATATAGTTGCCACATCTCCAAATATTAGTAGCACAGCCTCAGGAACAACATTGAGTTAGGCATATTGAGAATGCTAGGCGATTAAAGTATTCTGAAGTTTGATTGCCTGTATAAAACTACTGACTGATAGTTTTTTAAAGTCTAACTCAACAACTATAATACACAGAAACCCTGAAAAGAGGTTCTTGCATACGGCCGAGAGAGAAATTTCAGATTATTTTCAAGATAAAATATACACTTCTGTAATTCCTTAGCTTTTTAAAACCCGTGCCCAATCGCACGTCAAGTCGAGTTAAGCCATAAAGATTGCACCGTAAAATTATTATCGGAAAAGGTATGCTAAGTTGAAATGAGTAGTAGAATTGAACATTGTTATGTCACACTCCACCAAAATATATCCATTGTCCCAAATTGTAACTGGAATCTTTTGCGACGATTCGGTCAATGGTTCGAATGAAACACCTCCTTGGGACTACACCTCCAAATGATATAACTCCTGAATTATGACCAATGTCAGCCATTCTCGTTCATTTGGTAAGATGCAAAGTAAAGCAATCAGACAAAATGTTACTATACTTCCCAATTTACACCAATTCTCCTCAGTCTAATTAGTAATCCTCAATCAAATTTTTCATTGATTAGATCCTCTCGTTTTATTATTAGGCATGTCGCATCAAGTCGAGAGGATCAGCGTGGTCTCTGACATGAGACCACTATTAAATTACAACATCTGACCAGTTCCATGTAATTTTGTACAGCAACAAATCGATGCTCTAATATCAGACCACATTTCAATTAAGGTGCTTTTAGCAATTATATCATATGGATGGATCTGTGTTATATACAAAACATCCATAAATAAACATCGATCAGAAAAATTAGGAAAATGGTAGAATTGCAAAATGTCATGGCGAATATCTGGAAAATTCACTCATTGTATGTATTTGGCCAAATGTATATTGAATGATTGGGGCGGAGGTAGTAAGTTAGTAGTAATAATCAAGAGTGAGTGAATAAATGTGAGGTATTGACATGATGTCACTTTATCGGTTAAACACTTCTTCACGCATTGTGATTGTGGGTTCTTCTTCCACCATAAATACTGGCCGCCATGTATAGCCTATCTTGTGCTGAAAAATGGCGTTAAGCCCTACAACAAAAAACAACAACAACAGTATATGTGACGGTATTATCTGAAATAGTAATGAATTTTCTTTTTGGGATGCACGTGTTTGATGACTAGCCTTGTATGACGTGAGGGCACAGTTTAATCTTCAGTATTTGTAGATATTGATGATGTACACTGCAAATATAACTTAAATAATTCAGGCAGTATTTACTTTTCATTTTTCACTTTTCATTTCCTTGTCAGGCAAAGAAGCTGTATGCTGCTGTAGTTTGTTTGTCATTCATTTACTCTCTTCATCTGCAAGTCCCAATCCAAGTCGAAGATTTCCCCTTACATAACATAATTTCAAGAGATATCTTGTGATAAGTGGTGGTCTTCTTTCAATGCAAAGCGTTTGGCTATTTGTAACGAACTAGGCTTTTTTGAAACGGGGGAGGGATGGAATCGTGTAATTTGGATGGTACCAAGAAAATCATAATGGTCCAACGTGTTGTATTAATCTTTTTATATGCAGAGATAACATTACAGAAATGTAGTAAAAATACTGAACAGGATGTAAAGGGCTGAAATAGGTTATGGAATAAACACAATCTTCTACCTTTAATAAACATATATCGAATCTTTGCTATAAACAAAGTCTACTCACCTAAGCTTATATATATATATATATATATATATATATATATATATATATATATATATATATATATATATATATCAATGCATTCGGTACTACATGTAAGTCTCAATCGTTTCTGTGGCTGCATCGTCTGTAGTAAGATCAATTGTGCAAATTAAGAAAACAATGAAACAAAGAAAGCAACGAAGGAATGACAGAATACAAATAGAGGCAAAACAAGAACACGGAAAGAGAAAAGGAAAGAAATGATGGAACAAAAAATTAAAACGAGATATAACTGAATGAATTAAAGGAATAAAAACAGATAGAATTAATTCGTTCTTATCGAGTCACGCAAAGTATTAATTATATTTTCAATGAATAAGCATATGAACAAAAACGCATAGTAAAAATGATTGTGTAAATTAAACACCGTTGATTTGTCACTTTTTCAAAAATAACCTTTTCTATTAAAGATCTCTTTAATGTTTTGCGTCTTAATTTGCATAGGAAAAACAATACATTTGTAAATTGTATAACGTTCTTTGTACTAAATTTTGGTACTAGTTATTCCTAGTAATAATTATTTATCTGTAACACGGCATTCTCTCTATAATCTGACTTTATTAATTGGAAGAATAATAGAAATAGCTTTTTTCTGCAAAGGATACAAACTTCGAGAATATGGGAACCTTGTCTGTATGAAAATCAATACATTAGATAATTTGTTGCAATTTCAGCCGGCAACTTGGAGTAAAATCACATCATTTTAACGAACTATATAACGGAATGAATATTTTCTGATGAATGCAAGTTTTTAAAAACTGCAACTAAAGTCTACCTGATTGATTTATTATTCATTTTTGAAGGACTCTTTAACGAAGAGATTTAGCTTATCCAAAATCATGCAAATTGACAAACACAGGAATAATTTTACCACTAATACCGCTGCTACTACTACTATTACTATTACTACAACCAGATTCGTCACAACGAATAACATTACAAATCTCCATAACAACAACAAGTGTAAACAAAACGACATTGGCCACTAAAAAGATATATTTTAAATCCAGTATATAACCATCTTAAATTTAACCTATCTAATCATCAGTATATTCCTTCTTCTGTTCTTCTTCTTCGTCGTCGTTGTCCTCTCCTTATTTATTTACTTAATTATCTTGTAAGTGATATTCTGATGGCCTTAAGCTTAAATAGAGACGGATTTAAGTCATTCTAGTAAATCTATATAGCGCCTGTAGAATGTTAAACAAATGTATACATTACTTTAAGCCATTGTAAATATTAAAATTTTTCATACTAGCAATCAACATGTAAGTTTATGATTTTTATAAGGATGTGTCCTTAAGAATGATGAGAGTACTGGACGCAGCAGGACGTCGGGAGGACGCTCGGTGGAAGAGAATTAACATGTGGCTGCAGGCAGAGGAGCGTTTGACGAAAAGCAATAAGAACAAAATTTCAGTTCATGTGTTTGGGAGTCAGGCGGAGGTGACAACTACTATGATGTTATATCCATATATTGATGTAATTCATTGCGATAATGACATCACTGTGCTGCAGATCTACAGTACTGGAGGTACAGTCCTAAGATATTCCTCATGATCATGGATGACACCTAGCCAATTTGGTTATGCCAAATTACAAAAAGTACTGAGCGATCAGCCTATTCCTGTATGTAATGTTCAAAACAGAATAATCATACTAGATAGGTATGGTCAGTCTGTTTTGTTCTATGCTACATCCTATTTTAAACGAAGAATAGCTGATGAAAATCATGGACCTGCCAATACAAAAAAAAATTTCTTTCAATCAGTCCATGGATGCTGTGTTTGCTTTTCGAGGCCTTTCATGGCCATATACAGCATCAAAATGGATAACACGACAGAGGTAATACAAATGTCCATCACGAAACACAGTTTCCATCATTGAACTGTCAGGAGCATTACTTGTGCCAGTTGGACGCAAAGAAAGCGATTACAAACATCTTTAATGGAGAATATCCTTATCATATGGTGCGAAAGTTCTGGTATGGCAATTAAACCATACTCAATACAAATGCTACGTATTACTAATAATGATGACCAAATATTTCATCAAACCGAAGTTTGGGGAAAATGGGTTGAGAAGCTATCACTTGAAGACCTGTATGCTTTGGATGATATAAACCATACAAGCAGCTCCGTGGCAGTCCCGAAATGTACTGCTTTGCATAGATCTGTGTTTGAGAAAGTTGTGTGCTATGGGTAGAGGAAGGTTATTTCCCTAATTATTTCATTCCGGCTGAAAATACGTTTTTGCGTAAAGTGCAAGGTCCCATTGAAAGCAACCTGGCTAAGAGTTTACGTGATATATTTAGACAAATGGGAAGGTGTCTTACAATAATACCCTATGTCAGTCTCCTATTACACAAATTGACGATGAGAATGAATATATTGCCTGCACTGTGCAATTTACAGTAAGCAGGGTGATGACATATGTGTGGATCAGTTGGTTTCACTTTTAGATAAAGGTATTCAAGAAAATTTATGTATGTTACGAGGAACATTTCCTTCGCAGGCAAGTCGACAGGAGATTAACAACATTCTTAGGACATTTTGTTGTTCCAGCCTTGGATCTCATCTGACATCTAAATGCCTTGAACAAGATGTCATAGACCAGGAAGGTCTAGACTTGGCAAACTAGTTTCTCCTGTTGGGGTCATCATCAGAAGTTGCATCCGGAAAACTAAAGCTGGTAACTTTAAACCTCCTGCGAAACAATGTAATACTGGCAGAATATATTCTAAAAATTTTGAAGAGAAATACACATTCCTTGTCTCGAATGTCCAAACAGAGGGCCCAAAGTATTCTATTATGCTTAGAATTGTTAATGAGAATCTTTCAACAACAGAGTTAATAAGATGTCTTCAAAACCTTTTTAGTGCCTTATCTCCCCTCTGAAATTCACTGAACTCCACAAACACTTATCCCAGAGATGTTCTGCTCGACAGGAGCATGTCAAGGGTCTTTAGATACTGATTCGGACATCTGGCAGTCATGAGTGGTGGTTAATCCTAACTTCTATCTTCATTTTTCAGAGATTCAGTGTTATCACAGGCAGAACAAGATCCCCTAGACTATGGCTGCTTTAGACAAAATGATCTGGGTCATTCGACATGAGAGGCTAGAGTACATACACACCGACCTCAATCAGCTGGCCTACTGTCTGAAGAAGGATCGGTTTCTGGTTCAATCCTATATAGTTTTATCGATGTCAATGAAGCTGAATAATCAACATAACGCCGCCAAGTGGCAGATTACCTCTCTGATTAGTGTTGCTTTCAGATTGGTGGCATAGAAACATTTACTAGCAGAACTCATTATCTAATGGTTGCAGTTCTTGGCCTGTAAAACATAGATTGAGGAAGCAAATATAATAAACTTAGCAGATTATTGGTATCACTACTGAAATTATCAGTCAAAAACGTTTAATAAGGAGGCTAATAAGTAACATTCAATTTCATTTGTACAATCTCGATTTGCACAAGGAAAAGATGTGCAATATTTTAAGTTAAGTAATTTTATTAGTATGAATATCTTATAGAAACTGCGTCCAACTATTCGCACCTGTTCGATCTTTTTAACGTCAGCTGTACGGAATCTTTAAAATTTCACTTGGTTTTTATAGGACCTATTTTTATATTAATTTGGTTTTTACAGGTATTTTGTTTCATTTACCTGTATAGTAACTGATCAGCAAGAATAGTGATTCTTTCTTCGACCATTCACAAAAAACTTTAAGACCTTGAGCTTAAATTCATTCCTTGTGACACACCAAATTGCCTTCTATCCCCATAGTCACCAATCATTATCTTTGATTGAATTCAAAGAGATTCGCCGGTCGTTTCATATATTTTAATAATTAGTTAATCATTATTAAGGCTGAGTTATGATCAAGTGTTACTGAAGACTGTCCTTTTTCTGGTATAAAACCCTGTAGGTTTATGATCTAATATAGATCTTTTAATAAACAGAATTTATTGAAATTTCTCAAACTTTTAAATAAGGGTTCGACACATTAGTGTGCATAAAAATTATAACTAAAAGAAAACCTCCTTTTGTATTGCCATTCTCATTTTTTCTGGTCACAGAATACCATTACGACCTTTAAATGAAAGGACATATGATGGCATGTTATACAAAAACATGAAATACTAGTGGGTCCAAAGGGGTAATATCAGGTTCTTAAGAGTGATGCTTTGAAAAGTTGCCTTGGGACAGAATACAATATAGGCATCACATATTTTCCTCTGAGACTCAGTTGACAGGGTTTATCATAAAGTGGCATAGTAGGCAAATCGCACCATATTAATTTATGTGTCATCCTCAGATACCCGGAACTGACCACTCAGCTTCTCTAGATAACCGCAGAGAAGCGTAGTTCGTTAGAACTAGGTAAAAGTGAGTTTGGAATAGGGACAGATGCGGGAAACGTAATGAGTCAGGGGAAATAACTCATTTAATATATCTTATGAAGATATCTCGGCCTGACGGTTTCAACCTATCCCTAAGCCATATTAAGCTTGTTTTTTCCGCTGACTCCGAACAAAATACGTATGACATTTTGGATATTTATCAACTGTGGAAACCAGACGTTCTCGTTATTCAAATATATATTATACAGCGTGCACAACCAGCTACTACTTTACATTCTTAAGTTTTAACATCCACAGATCAATTGAGACATTTTCTGAATCTGATATAGTTTGAGGGTTTCTAAATCTACAAAAGGTTTACTTTTTCATGATCTGATTAATAGCATCAAGAATGACTCCAATGGCTATTATTCGTGTTTGTCTGATACAAAAAGTTTTCAGCGAGGCTTTGTTTCATAAAACGTTAACAGTCAAACAAGTAATTACGAAGAGAACAATTAACATACTGGATATTAAAATTAAAGGTGATGATTGAAATGTAGTAGATTTCATAGAATGCCTCTGATACAACCCCCCATAGATATGATGATGATCTTCGTCCTTCGGTCTCGAAGACGACCATGACTTCAGATCTGGGCTGGTCTGTGAGTGCACAGACGGCTGGTGAGGTCAATCTGCGTTCTGAAGAGTCTAGGGCAATGAGGGCAGGGAATTGCCGGGGGCTGGATGGACTGAAGGTCGGCGCTGGCTCTGCTTTTCCTCTGCTGGCGTTTCTGCTTGGCCTGGTTGATCCGGTGCTCTTCAAATGCAGCTACGCCTGAGTTGATCTGGCCACGCTAGGCAGCGCGGTCTTCGGCAAGCTGCTCCCGGCTGTCTGGGTCAATGCCACAGGACTTCATGGAGGCTTTGAGCGTGTCCTTGAACCGTTTCTTTTGGCCTCCTCGGGAGCGCTTACCTTCAGCGAGTTCCCCATAGAACAGTCTCTTTGGGAGGCGCTCATCAGGCATACGGCAGACATGACCAGCCCAGCGGAGTTGTGACCTTCTGAGCATGGCATAGACGCTTGTCATCTCTGCTCTCTGGAGGACTTCTGTGTCAGGAGTCTTGTCCTGCCATTTGATGTGGAGCAGTTTTCTGAGGCAGCGCATGTGGAAGGAGTTCAGCTGTTTTGCATGGCGACTGTACACCGTCCATGTCTATATATATATATATATATATATATATATATATATATATATATATATATATATATATATATATATATATATATATATGCCAACATATCAAGCACTTATGGATCCAAGGAGTGAATTACATTTTTCTGATACTGTTCTTATGAAATATTCTGGGGAGAGAACAAGATCTAGAGTAATATCTCTAAATATATGTGCTCAGTTTGCAGCGCTGACGATGAAGTAAAAAAGTGGTAATCTTTATTAATTTTATGTAACCTTTAGATACATGGGGTGATGAACTATACTTTTATAGACGAAGACAGTAGTTGAGCTTAGTTCGACAGCACATGGTATCAGGAGAGTCGGTGTAATTATACATAACAGTGAGGAGCCTTTGAACTAGTTTCGAACATCTCGTATTGCATTCCTCACAAATATATTACTAATGCGTATAATGCAGTGGTAAACACGTATATTGATATAAATATTTCATATAGTGTATCCTTAAAAAAATAAACAATATATCAACCAGAAAGCGGGTAAGGTATGAGAGTTGGGATAAAACAAGACATATAAACTATTAATATGGACTGCTCCATCTCCCTAGTCACAAGAATAAATCTGCTTTGGAATATCTCCACCTTCCTCTATCAATTCCTTCAATTCACCCAGACAAGTCATAGTGGTTTCAGAATCCGAGAGCAGATTTCTCCAGACACAGTCGCTTGGCTAATCCCATGTCAATTCTTAAAATTATCTAGCCATCCATTGCTAGCTTCAACACTAGAGTTTTGGCCATGTAGGTCCATCTGTACTGTTTCAGCTTGTGCCTTCACAATAGGTCCTGAGTCAGAGTTTGAACAAACTGCGGTTAGAGATCAGCATCAAGATGTGTGTATCTTTCTTATCTGGCTTTCCTTCTCTTCAGTCCCTCACTTTCATGCACATCCATAACCGTCTCTCATAGTTTTGTGTCTTATCTTCCATCCTTGGACAGTTGATTTACGAACACTTATCTCTCGAGCCAATAGTGTTGGTTTAACACAAGACGTCCATGGCTTCAAGCTTCCCTTTAAAGGTACAATATTTATGCTTCCATGTAAATGCCCCCTAATTAGCACTTTACCTCCTATTCAGTTGAATGATTACTGCAAGAATAATTGTTAATCAATAATTGGTTCATTTGTATAGGGAATACATAACATTATTTATTCGTCAACTGATTACGTGGTGAATGGCAAACATCACTGATGAAACACATGCATGTATTGGTGTCTTTCGTCCTTTGATGTTTTGTAAGTTGTTGAATTTTGAAGAAGTGCTGAATCTTCAAGTTGAGTAAATTGTGCGTTAAAATTGTATCATAGTCAAGCCAGAGAAGTCTTTGAGAAAGATCGCTTTGATATTTCCCTCGTTTCATCTGTGAAAATTAAAGGGCCTACCTTTAAGGACCAGTGGAATTGACCCAGTCATCGTAACTGTATATTGACAGGGAGTACATTAGAACTCCGACCGTATCGTTTGTAAAGGACCGCAGGTCAAATAATTGATTTTCAAAGGAAAGCTAATTGCAACAGATCCTTAGGCTGTCAAAATCTGATGAAAGGCATGATTTTTTTGAGAATTTTAGGAACAGTTACTTCCTATTGGTCAGGACAAATTAAGGTGTACACTTTGGGAGTAATATGAATTTACAGGTAGCAGCTTTAGATAAGATTCTTTAGTCCAATTTGTGCTTGCGAGAAGTCGAATTTGAGACTCCTTGTGGAAAACCTAAGTAGAGTTTTCCCTCGTTAAAAGGTAGAGAGGCCAGATAGCTGTCTTGAAAGGAAAGGACAGGCTATAGTGCTAGGACGCACGGTTTGTGTGGAAAAGAAACAGCATTAAGGTTCGCAATTTTAATTTCCATGTAATTTTCTATTTTGTTGTTTGTTTATGCAAATGTGTTTGATATGACTATGATCCATAATATGTATCGTTTATTCAAGTTCATAGGATTCTGTTGATATGTTACAGTTGTTAGGCAATTTATTTCTTTAATTTTCAGTTACTTGTTCATTGATAGAATTGACGGATTGCGTGTAATCTAAGTTTCCATATATGTAGTATTTCTTAGGGTTATGTGATGTAATCCAAGTTCTCAAATGTGTAGTACTTCATAGGGATTCATGAATTATTCCAAATACTCAAATGTGTACAACTTATTATTGTTATATGAATTAATTTCCTTTATCTGTAGAATGATACTGTTTATCGTGAGTAAAGGATGATTGTATATATTTTTTATGATTTTGCAATACTTGAATGATCTTGCAGGGTATTGGTTACTGCAAACTAGAATTTAGTGAATCTTATGCAATAGAAATTGAGCATTTATCTTATTGAGTGGAACGGACAAGAGTAAGAAGACGAATAGTAGCGTATGCAGATATATACGGCAGTGGTGTTTACAGTGCACATGTAAATTACTAGCACTGCGTGAGGCGAGAGCAATGAACTGTCGAACTAAGGTCATTTGAAAGTAGTCAATGACCTTCTCTCTACTTTGGATAGCGGAAAGATTACAGTCCTCACTCTCCTTGACTTGTCTGCAGCATTTGACACTATAGACCATGATATATTACTTCACCGTCTCCAGCATGTATTTGGCATTCATGATACGGCCTTACTATGGTTCAAGTCCTACTTGGCCAACAGGACACAAATTGTGTCCGCAAATGGTAAACACTCCAGCCCAGTTGATCTATGCTGTGGTGTTCCACAGGGGTCTGTTGTTGGACCTTTTCTCTTCATTCTATACACTCAGCCACTCGCAAGTGTCATAGATCATGATCCAATGTCTCACCAATTGTATGCTGATGACACCCAAATGTACAAATCTAGCCATCCAACTGAAGTTGAAGCTACCATCCAAGGCGTTGAGAGGTGCATTTCCGATGTGAAATCACGGATGACATGTAACAAGCTGCAGATGAATGATGACAAAACTGAAGCCATTCTGATTACAACACAAAGACTTTCTCATTCACATCCTTTACCGCAGACAATAAATATCAGCAACACCAACATTAAATTCACACAGTCAGTACGAAACCTCAGTGTTACTCTTGACAGTACTCTTTCATTGCACCAACATATCATGAACATATGCAAGGCTGCATATCTTGAGCTGAGATGCACCAGCTCCATTCGCAAATATCTTTCAGTTGATGCCACTAAAACACTTGTGTGTTCCTTAGTACTTTCAAGACTGGACTATTGTAACTCAATTCTGTCTGGTTCGTCTCAATATCTACTCGAGAAACTTCAAAAAGTTCAAAACACAGCTTCTCGGATCATCCTTAATAGTACCACGTCAGAGCACACCTCTCCCCTGCTCTGTACCCTACATTGGCTATCCATTCGATCCAGAATTAAACACAAAATTTGTTTTCTGTCTTACTTTTCAATAACGGGCTCCAGTCCAACATACCTATCCGACCTCATCCACGATGACAAACCAGCAAGATAATTACGCTCCTCTTCTGACACTCGTATTCTCATTATTCCCACTATGAAAATGAGATCATATGGACAAAGTTCTTTTGCATACCAGGGCCCAGGAACGTGGACGAATTACCCACTGAATTTAGAAACAAAGACACAGTGATCTCATTCAAGAGCGCTCTTAAAACTCACCTATTTCAACAGCAAGAACAGACTCAAAGACTAAATAATGCTTCCTTACCTTAAATAATTACAGCATCTTTTCTGTTTTCTAATATCGTGGTGTTTGTTTTTATTTTTGTAATCATATCATTATATATGTTTTTTAAGTGTTGTCAAATGTTATAAAGCGCTTAGAGCTTCTAAAGATTAGGCGCAATACAAAGTCCTCATTATTATTATTATTATTATTATTATTATTATTATTATTATTATTATTATTATTATTATTGTTATTATTATTTTATCAGCGTTTGACAAAATATTAATAAATTGAATCAAATACGTTTATCACATCTTTCTTAGCATGCATAGAACACATATTATGTTAGTGTCTTTGCTCTATTCTCTATAAAACGAGCTTCATAAAATAATTAATAATTTTAACATTAAATTTTCTTTATATTTTTGGGGATAGTCGTGAAGATAGTCTTAAATTGACAAAAGGTAATGACCACTTAAACTTATCAATTGAAAACGTTTTAAAACTTTAAGAGACCTCGCCTCTTTGATTCTCCACTACACCATAGCAATGCATGGATAAAACAGTACGCTCACTAGTCATTAGATAGAAAAGCAAAGTTACTACTGTCCTGAAAAACACTCTGGCCTGAGCAGTCTGGCAGTTGAATATATCAAACTTTAATATAACTGTACATTAAATCTAGAGTATATTGGTAAGCTAACATTTTATAAAGCACAGAACACTATTAAAAACAGGAAACAAATGTATAGAGAAGAGACAGAAGTAAGAAGAACAGAAAGGCACTACAGGTGTGGACCTTACTCCAGGTGTACGAGACACTACAGGTTTTGACCTTACTCCAGGTGTAAAAGACACTACAGATTTGGACCTTACTCCAGGTGTAACAGACACTACAGGTTTGGACCTTGCTCCAGGTGTAAGAGACACTACAGGTTTAGACCTTACTCCAGGTGTAAGAGACACTACAGGTGTGGACCTTACTCCAGGTGTAAGAGACACTACAGGTGTGGACCTTACTCCAGGTGTAAGAGCCACTACAGGTTTTGACCTTACTCCAGGTGTAAGAGACACTACAGGTTTGGACCTTACTCCAGGTGTAACACACACTACAGGTGTGGACCTTACTCCAGGTGTACGAGACACTACAGATTTGGACCTTACTCCAGGTGTAACACACACTACAGGTTTTGACCTTACTCCAGGTGTAAGAGACACTACAGGTTTGGACCTTACTCCAGGTGTAAGAGACACTACAGGTGTGGACCTTACTCCAGGTGTAAGAGACACTACAGGTTTGGACCTTACTCCAGGTGTAAGAGCCACTACAGGTTTGGACCTTACTCCAGGTGTAAGAGATACTACAGGTTTTGACCTTACTCCAGGTGTAAGAGACACTACAGGTTTGGACCTTACTCCAGGTGTAAGAGACATTGGAAGTTCATACAGATAGAAATTATTTACATTTTCTGAAACTAATTCCATAAAAATACTTGGGCTGGCATTAATTAAAATTTAAAGCATAATTGGGCTTGCATTAATTAAAAAAGGGTTGCAAATAAAGCCCACAGAGGCAAATCATTCACACACAAATATATTTGCACCTAAAACGAAACAAAGAATCATACAGAGATAAATGCCTTCGTAACAAAAAAGCATCCAAGATATGGAAATCCTATTGAATGAATGCATAAATACAATAGTAACAACACATAGCTACATATACCAATACCTTTGTAAAGTAGAGAGCTGAAAAAATGTAAAAATCATGTAGCATCAAGCAACATTATACTGAGCATTTTAGTGATTGTTGATACTGCATACGTAGACCATTATATTCATTCTATTTGCAGTCGATTTTCAATAATCGAGACTCCACGAATCAAGTTAGCAATATGAACAGAGAGAGAGAGAGAGAGAGAGAGAGAGAGAGAGAGAGAGAGAGAGAGAGAGAGAATTGTGTTAAGGTGCCGTAAGATAAGTTTTGACGTCTGTGCTATAATTCCAAAGTTACCATTTCATATCTTGCTTAAACAGAGTCATACATAGCAGCAGAGAGGGTGAACAGACCACTTTGCCTGAGACCTTATTTATGAAAAATAAAGCTTCGTACGAAAATGAAATCTCAACGTCAATAACGTTAAGCCAACACCTCTAACTTTGCCTCGTAGGAAACCCTGTTGGGTTAGCTTGCTATGTTACTGCGATGACGATTTTGTATTTTATCGCTACGTGTCCTCTTTTACGTGTTGGTCACTTTTATTGGTCGCACCCTCTCTGCTGCTGTGGTTTTATCCAAATATTGTATCAAGTCCGTTACGATATCTCGACCTCGGATCTTGTAAATTTATTGTTATAAATCCAAACGGGGTAGCTTGTGCTTTTGAAAAAAAGTGTTTGAACTTAATCATATCCATGTCCCCTGATCACCAAGTATAATAAATATTTTGCAGCGTATGATTACCAACTCCGTTAAACACAACTAAAATATTACAGTTATCTCTGATCACTTTTGGAATTTGTGTATAACGCTGTGTAACATAAATCAGGTCTGTATTTTTATGTCTACCTCAAGAAAATATCCTAGCTGGATTTGATTGTTTGTCCAGCATAACATCATGGTATACTACTAAATTATTAATACTTCCATCAAGATCATCTACAGATGGCGCCTCATCAATATCAGTTATAAAGTCAATAACGTCACTGTCTTCATTTAACGATTTTGCATTTTCATTAAAATCTTTAAGTACTTCATAGCATTGCTGATCATCTACAGATGGTGCTACTAAATACAATTTATCCCACTTCAGCCATCTCATTATCAGATTAAGCAATAATTGCGTCTTCCCACTTCCAGATGGACCTATTATTATCATTCTGATAGAATTCGGTAGCGCTTGGTGATGCTGGAGTGGCTCTTGTTTTCGTGTCGCCGAAAAGTCAATTATATCCATATAATAAATAATATGAATTTATATTGTGTTCGATGCAGGGCAGCCACGTCCACCACTGGATTAACAACAATAATAACAAAAAATAAAAAGCGTGCACTGACAGGTAAGTGTGAAACATGTGGCACAAAACATATAAATTTATTTCAAGTATAAAGACAGGAGGTGATATTACCGCTTCGTTGGGAAAATTACCAGGATTACCGTGGGCGAAATATCCCGGGGAAAAACACTTACCGGGTTATAATTATTGTGGGCCAGGAACTCGTTTAGATATTCGCCTTGACGACCAAGATCAACCTCGGCCTGGTGAATATCCCGTAAATGGAATCGATCAAGCATGTTACGTTCACGATATTGCTTATCGGGATAAAGATTTACAACAACGACATCTCGCCGATATAAAATTAATTCATGCCATAAATAATATTAAAGATAAATCACTTCGAGAAAAATTAGCTGCTTTTCTAGTAAAAGCTGGTATGAAAGGTAAAATAATGTTAGTGGCTGGGTAATTAATTATATAACTATTATAATGGAGTCCATTTATTATTCCCCAAGAGGATATTGGAAGCGCAAAGCAGCGAATAGCAAACTTGCTGAAGCTGCAAAAGTCTCACGTGCTGTTGCTGCAGCGTGGTTAGCACGACAGGCAATATGGCAAATCTATCTACGTCCACCTAAAAGAATTCAGTACGCGTATTTTGATGTCAGCGTCCCCAATGAAGTTCATCAAGCATATATTTTGTTTTTACCGCACGATACTATTAAAACACGTGGACGTAAATCACGCATGTACAAATACGCGTTAACTGTCGTTGATGTTGCAAGTAGATATAAAGAAGCGGAGCCGCTATCAACAAAAACAACATATGAAGTTGCATCTGCGTTTGAATAAATTTATCAACGAGGACCATTACGATGACCACAGTTGCTACAAGTTGATCCTGGCAAAGAATTTCTTGGTGCAGTATCATCGCTGATGAAGCAACATAATGTCAAAATCAGACAAGGACACACTACAATTCATCGTGATCAGGCAATAGTTGAACTATTTAATCGAACACTCGCTGAGCGGTTATTTGGATACCAGTATGCGAAGGAAATAGTTCAGGCAGATACAAGATCTCGCGAATGGGTTGAAAGATTACCAAGTGTGATAGCTGCGTCAAATAATGAAATTACTCGTGCAACTTCTATGAAACCTGTTAATGTAATTACAAAAAAACATATACCCCCGTACCACCGATGGCCATGGACAACGACGTGACTTTTCAAAACAACCAGTGTTAAGTAATGTGACTGTCAGGTATTTATATGAACCTGGTGAACTTGAAGGGGGTAAAAAAAGAGCAACTGATCCTATCTGGAGTGTGACTACACATAAAATTTCTAGCGTGGTTAGATCCACGGGTAGACCTGCCATATACAGACTAGATTCAACTGCTCCTCAACGTGGATTTGTACATGAACAATTACAAGTAATTCCTGAAGACAGACAATTACCACCGCGTTCACTTTTGTAAATTGGAACCCCTGCGTCGATTGCATTCAAGAGATGTCAATGTGACATTATCACGTGTATGACCAAGATCTCTATTAATTTTGTCTACGGTGAACTGTCTTGGATTATTACTCGAATATTTCCATAACATGTAACAGTTGAAATTACACAATGATTATTCTGTTGTTGTTTTAGCGTCATAATAAATTCAACATCGATATCAAAATCACGATTATTTTTTTTTTTGTCACATTGCTTATAACCGCATAATTTTTTTTCTTATTACGCCAATAACACCTTCAGTGTCACTAACAGTTTGATTATTATTTTCTGTGGAGTCTATGACAACTCTATGCAGTTGAGATATTTTCCTGACTCGAGATACTGTGAGATAAACTAAATTTGACCACTCGATTCTGTCATCGACAGTCCAGATATTTATATCAGCAACAGTTAGTCCTTGTGACGAGTGAATCGTTATGGCATATCCTAATTTCCACGGTGAGTTATTCATATTCAAGACGCTCTCAACAACTTCAACATCAACCAAAACAATATCATTCAATACAAGATTTTGTTTTTCATCTGTTCCTGGAATATCAATTTCAATATTCTGTCGTCTAGTATCTGCTGGGCGATAACATAATGGTACAGGTAACGTTGGAGATCTTTCTTTGTGTAACAGAAATAATTTCTCTTGCAATTCATCACGAACTATTTTTCTACTCACAACTATTAAATCATTTGGTGTCCATAAATTCCAAAAATCGTTCACAGGAGTTTCCGGAATTATTTCAAGCATTATCTCACATTGTATTTTATCTGGTTGTAGTCTGATTAATCTTTTAAATTCTTTCAGAGGTTCATCAATAGCTCTATGATCATCATTTATTTCTTCATAATAATCCACAAATAATTTTAACCACTCGTGCGGAGACTGCCTAACGAAAGGTGGTGGTTGACCATGATCGCCGCACATAATTACCGCAGTATTTTTTGTCAATATCCAATCAAGAAATATTTTTAATGTTTCTAACGATACTGTACAAATCTCATCCCAGATGATAATTTTGGGAATATATTTTTCACTCATTCGCTTAGGTGTCCACGTATCTCCACACCATCTGAAGAAACTATGATAAGTTTGAGATTTTACTCCTCGTTGTTTTATTTCTCTTGCTAGTCTGTGTGTAGGTGTCAACACAATCATGTCCGACGACAACGTCGTCAATGAAGAACTCTGCCGAAATAATTCAATCGCACGTGTTGCTTTACCAGAACCTCCAGGTCCATTGAGATAAATGATTTTATATCTAGCCACGGGATCAAATACATATGGTGATGTTGATACTGATATTTGATTGTCATTACCGCAATATATCTCCGCGATATCAACGTCTGCTGATTCAGAATAGTCAAGTATACTGTCCTGTTTTATTCGCCACGATCCCGATCCACCGCTACCGAGTAACGGTTTTACCAAATCCACGTACGAGTTATTTATATAAAATGAATCCGTAGCAACTCTGACAGCTTAACAAGGAAATCTATTTATCATCGATAATAAATTTATAGAAACGTAAGCTAGCATAGAAGATCTTAAATGAGTAAATTGTGGTGACTCACCATCGAGATAGCTCACGATTGTACCTAGTTTCGTTCCGTCTGACAAATAAGCATTATTTCTGCTTATAAATATTCCTTTGTTCGTTGTATCAGTAATTATAAAATCTAACTCAGCATCATCCATGATTAATCTTGTACAATGTCGTTTATGATCATATGATCCTCCTTGAGTAAACTTACCGATTATTTTTCTACCGAGATCTTTTGCAACTTTATTTTCATAATCAATTTTATCTCAATCTTCGCCTGACTCTGTCAGGGGTGAATGTTTCTTTTTTGTTCTGGTAACCAAAACTTGTTTCTGCGAATGATATGATATAATAGCTTCACTTACTCTCAACGACACTAAGATTCCCGCATCAAGCATGTATCGTAATAGCACTATTGGAACCCAAAATTTTTCTGAGAAATGTCTACCAAACCACGCATAAACGATCGGATGAAGATTACTACGGAACTTAAATGATTTTACACAAGCAAATTTAGTTAAATCAAAATCAGGTAATGGTCCATTTATCGCAACTCTAGTCATCTCGTGTGTGGGATGACCAAATCTTTTAAAGTATTCAAAACATTCTCCGTATCCAAGAAAACTTCCAGGACAACACGCAACCATATCAACCGATATAACTTTACGATGATCGTATCGGGTATTCCACAATCAGCCATGTCCGTATTCGACACAACTTTTCTGAATATCTTCAAGGAATTCTGATCGTGTTAGTTTCCATGAATTTTTATCTTGAGCAAAGTGAGCAGCAACTGATGGAACTTTAAAACAATTATCTAGTAATTGTTCAACTTCGGAATTATATTCACGCCAAAGGCGTTGTGCAAGATTCTTCATTTCTTCATGGAGAGATTCTCTACGGTAAATATCTTCGTTAGGTTTTACAAACTGATCGTAATATGCGGATTCTGAACTCTGAAATAACCAAACAGATACAGGATCACTCTTACTGATATCGCTGATAGCATCAAATATATAATCGCTATAAAATTTAACTGTCCTATCTCGTGGAAATATTGTTACAGCATCAGTCCATGCATGCGCGTTATAATCAATGATTGTTATTGGAGTTCCTCTTGATGGGTATTTTGACTTATATATAATCTCTCCGGTTAGGGTTTTTACTGTTATTAGAAATTTTAATTTTTTTCTAGCTTAGCAACGTCGCTGATAGATGCTCCGGTATCTTTAACTGTTTCTGCCCACTCATTTACTTTTGTACGTCTTAGATCAGTTAAACCGTTTCCGCGTATTGCTTTTGAGAAATGTTCCGTAACTCGCTCAGCTACGCAGTTTAGTCTCCTTGACAATTTCATTGGTTTGAGATTATCAAAGCTAGGTTTATTATTTAGCGGATATATCGCATAGATAACCGCCGTGACACGATACGCTCGTTCATAATACGGTTTATCAATACCGGTTAGCACACCTGGTTTTGATTGTTTATTTAAAGTAACAGTATTATTTCCAGTATGAAGCCGTATAGGTTCACGTTTATCACGAATAATCCAAGTATCATCATCTGTCTGCACAATGAATTTTTCTAAAATAATATATCTCTGATTGTCGAGATAGTTAATAATATTTTTACTTCGTTTGTCGCTCATTCTAGCGTCAACAACACCGCTGGTGTTGTTCATAATCCTGAATGTCGACCAAGTATGAGCCGCACCATCATTGCGAAATTCTTTTTTACCTTCACGGATACGATCGGTTATATCACTATTTATCAAAGCCAGATCTTGCATCGGAAAATTAAATTCAGATTTTGGTAATTTGTCAAGATCAAATCTTGCGGTGGAAGGTTCAATTGTGGATAATCTCTCAAATTCCTCCATACTATATCTAAGACAGATATATATATGTTTAATTAAACTTTAATTATATATATATAATGATTCAAACAAACAATAAATGCCGATGGCTTATGATTGGATTTTCAAGTCCTTGTAATAAATCATGCGTGAATGAATTATGTGGCCAACACATGGAAAGTTTCCGAAGAGGTAGTCTAAGACAGAAACCGTGTTTACGATGTGGTGTTGGAGTCAGAGGAGAAACCCAGTTGTGTGTAAAGTGCGGTGGTAAAAGATACAGAGAGTTGAAACGATATTATGATAAGAAGTTATGAAGCATCTCGTGATGGTGTCATCAGAAATTGTCAAAGGAAAAAACCAGTCGGTACTGTTGATAATGCTGGTTATTTTAGATTTACTATTGGAAAAAAGATATCACTCACATAGGTTTGTATTTGAATGTTTTCATGGGGTCATCGAAGATGGACTTGTACTTAATCATATTGACGGTAATAAAGAAAATAACTCTTTATGTAATCTTAAAGTTGTTACACCAAGTCAGAATTCTACACTTGGAAACACAGGCATTAATTCTAAGACTCCTAGGTCGGTTATATCCATAAATACAGAGACTGGTGAAGAGAGAATTTTTAATTCCATAAACACGGCTGCTAAATATTTTGATATTTGTATGCCTTCAGTACAACGTGTTGCAAATAATATTACTAAATCAGCGTTTTCGAAAAAATTAAATCAAAGAATCACGTTCCGATATATACAATGAAGCGAGATAAATCCGTCATCACTGATAGAGCAATCAAGTAGTTGTCTCCCTTTTTCTGTTATTGCCTGTAGATATTCAGTGATAAGAATCCGTTATCACTGATAGAGTAATTGAGCAGTTATTGTACTACAGTCTAATCGTAATACTTAAATATCTCTCCAGTCCAAACATCTCAACTATATTACAGAAAATATATCCTCAAACAAACATAAAAACCTCAGCCGTGATATTATAACACGGGCCGATATTGTACACATATAAATCGCAGCAGACGACATGTATCATTGTAGTAGGCGGAATATACCAGAATAATATCGATCCATGCATTCATTGCTAGATAGTTCCGCCTTGACTGCATGAAAAAGCTTGAAAATATAGTATTTCAACAAGGCAGAAACGGCAGAAATATATAAAATTGCAGAATTTATTCAGAATCAGAATATTCTTCCGGTGTAGGGATTTGCTGTCCATGACATTGCCACGTGTGAGACAGTGCGAGTAGTTATATACTTAAATTTAACTGTATATTCATAAGAACTCCGATAACGTTTGGTTAAGGCGTTTGCGTGCGGATCCACTAGTGTAAACCCTGCGTGTTCGAGTCTCCAAAAATGCTAAAGATATATTATCTTGCATTCGGCGACAGGATGCCATTATGAGGAGGGGGGGTCCGGAGAATTTCCTCGAAATCCACAACAGACAAAATACACTCTCCTATCATACCACCACGTGGTGGGTGAACTTTTGCACTCCCCGGGGTTTGTGTATGGGGGAGAGTCTACAAAATCTGTTGGACTTAGACAAGGCTCCCCCATCATCATCATTTGTATATATTCATAATCATACAATCATACAATTATGTGTTTGTGCCGTCCGCAAAAAATATAATCAAAATCATAATCATTTGTATATATAATCATACTCATACAAAAAAACCTAATCATCTCAAAAGAGTCCTCAGAAAGGACTATTACTTTTATTTTTATTCAAAATTCAGATTCAGAATATATTTTATTTTTATTTAAACAAATAATTTATAATATAAAAAATAATGAATCACGAAAACATTAATGATATTATTTATGCTATTAAAAAATTACAACACAGCGGCGTGAAAATATCTGACCAACTTGATCCTGAAAAAAATAATGAGTGATTTTGAATCATTACAATTTCGGAAATCAGAAAATAGGTATACTTTACCCGCCGATTATAGATTCATAAAGTTAATTCAGCAGGCGATGTTACGATCACTGGCAGAAATCACGGATACGCAGGTGAAATTAGTTTTTCCTCTTTCACGGGCCATCGAGCGGGTAAGGTTAGAATTATCTCACGAATACGAAACGAAAAGACTAGTACACGCTCGTATAAAACAGCTGAGAGATATCATGGCGATAACGGAGTTGATGAACAAAGATGCGGAAGAATTACTGGCTAAAGAAAAAGACGAGTGTGACTCTGATCATGGTGACTATAGTGACCATAGTGACGTTGATAACGAAACTAATATTGTAACCTGTAACATTGTGAAACCGGGACAATTCATTTCTGATCGTTGACAAAATCACGAGTAAAAAAAAAATATTTGATATTTTGTTTTTGCTTGATGTTTTCCGCCGTGATGTAATCACGGACTACGATGACGTTCTACGAACGCACATATAGGTTTATATTTAACGATTCTGACCTCAGATCGAGCAAGTGGCCAGACTGGTCAGTAAGTTTGAAATGTATCCGTGATAAGAGAAGACTATGACATTTTATGACGTTGATTGGTTCTGATACAATCAAATAACCTGGGGGGACTTGAGGGGTAAATGAGTAGAGAATGTATCCTTGTTGGGCCTGATTGGATTTATCAGTGTCCACTTGATAACTGCCGTCGACGACGTCACATACTAGATTGACAGCGATCGTTGATGTGATATTAACGATACCAGGTGAGACATGACGACCATCACCATACGGATCGTTATTGTGTCGAAGAATACTTGCTGGTGGGGTTACTTTTCTCCACGACTCAAGGATCGCGGAAAACATATCTGCGATGTTAAGTTCGATATTTGGGATAATATTATAATCAATATCATAGAAATTATCTTTCAAATGATATTTGATATCGAAACGTTTAGTCAATATATCAATACCATAATTTTAATAAATACTTTTTCATTAAATTTAGCGTTTTCATCTATCACATGTATCATATGTGTATAGTCAGATCTTACTGCTTTTAGATGCTTAATTGAATCAATAATATTTTTTTTACGTCATCGTTGTAATTTTTTGTTAAATCAATAATTAAATTGTTTACATATTTATGAATTCTATCAAATTCATCTACGATTGGTTCAAAGTAAAAATTAGAAATAGCACCACCACCAATAGTTATACCGTATTCTTCTTTTCTTATCATATAAACATCTGGTAAGAAAAATATTTTTTGTCCATCATCGGCGATAAAATATTCATCAGCGTCCCATGAATGTTCTTTTCTGTATTCAGGTGTCTTTGTGAATTTTTGCTCGGTTGTCAAAAATTCTTCTATTCGTGGTTGTGGCGGACCTACATATGTTGGTTTAATATCTGACCATCCTAATACTGACCTGATCGAACTCTGATAAATGTCAACGGGGTAATCGGGGGATAATATTTCGATCGCCGACGCCAACGTTGGCTCATGAACAGTAATATCAATCTTTGATTCTTTTCCTGTGATATTATTTAATCCTACGCTGAAATTCTTCATTGATCTGTTCTATTTGATAACTTCCCGTTGGAATACTAACTACCTGCCAATCAGGAGTTGCATCGGGTTTGTTTTTATTTGCAAATACTAATGAATTATTCGGTTGTAGTCCACCGAATGATTTTGACCTAATATTTGACCAACTATAATAAACTCGTAATTGCGCTAGACCTATCTCGGATGCTGGTATTGCAGTTGGAAAATCAATACTGAATTCAGGCGAAGTTGAACTCGCTGATATCATTGTGGTTCTTACCGGAGCAGTATTAGTGACGATCTGTTGTAATAATTCCTGCGATCGTTGATCGAACGTTGACATTATCATACTATTATTGTTTTAAATACTGTTCAGGAATTTTTTCATTAACGACGTTGTCGTCGAATACTTCATTGTAGTTCTTTATTGCGATACTGAATTCTTCGTCAGATATTATTCCATCATTAAGCGACGAAGAAATCAGCGATGATAATTTAGAATATGCAGTCGTTGCTGTGTGTAATTTCATCGTGTACTCGTTCAATTTTTCATTCGTGCACGTATTTATCTTTTTCGCGATTATATTAAATATTCCAGCGATCGACGTTGGCGATTTAACAATGATTGTTACAACGATCGGCGCCGTCATCGTCAGCGTTGATAATACTACGCCGGTTCCAGCAACTATCGAAGAAACCGAATAAACCATGATATCAACGACGGTTGCACGTCTACGATATTTCTTTATTTTTGCTGTATAATTATCGATGATGGTTTCTAATTTATTCTGCCATGTTGTTACTTGATCGTATCTGTATCGCTGAACGTCTATCATTATACTTTAGTTGTTGTCGTTGTCTAAGACAGCGACAACGGAGGTGTTTCAGCTACAAATTCTATGCACCACAAGTAGGGCGCCGAGGTTAATTTTTTTTATCATCTGATACCAACATAAACGTTTCTTCGGTATCTTTATTTAACACTACAGATATAGTCCCAGAAAAATTATCGGTTGAATGACGCCCTGAAAATGTAGTAAATATTATAAATTTTGCAGAACTGAACACGGACAACCTGTACACACCGGTTACTTCTGCGGTATGTTTAATAGTGTTATTTTGCGGCGTCCACGTTGATGATCCTGATGATACCGTGTACATGATATTGTTAGCTCGTCCGTGAGGAATTTTATTCAGATTAGTTTTTTGAACCATATTAGGAATTCCACTGATAATATTGCTGAGTTTCGTTTTTATGTCGGTGAGTTTAATATCAACGGTTGGTGGTCTTCCAAAAAAATCATTAGTGGTTCTGTTCACGTTTCTGCGAAAATTCATAAACAGTTGTACATGATTAAAAAATTCAGTTCTAAATGCGGTCATTCCATCATTGATTGTCATCACTGGAATTTCCATATCGTCTACATATTTCTTCGTTGCAGCGTCGAGATTATCCGTCGGTTCTCCTACATTAATAATTTTATTGTTATTCATGTTAATGACGCCGTTCATTGTATCGCCGGTTTTTAACAATCGTTCACTTATGCTATCTCGGATCGACGACGGAGTAACAACACTAGGAACAAGTTTGCCCTCTTTGTCATATACAGCAACAAGACCTTCTCGCAATAATCGATTACGAATGATAATATCGTTGATTGAAATATTGCTCGTCTTCAATTTTCCTTCACGGTTTTGAGATACAACAAGTTCGTTTTGATCAACATTGGCAAGATTGAGCATATCAGATAATTCATCATTGATCTGCCTTGTTACTCGCTTGAGTAAGTCTTCACCTGGTGCTTGTTGAGGTTTGGTTTTAGCTGATCTTCCGTAAATATCTAATATTATATAATTAGCGATTATTTAATGTATATTCGTGTACAGTTTTATGAGGTGGTTTTGTTGATCTTGATACAGCATCAAGTACTGCTAGTGCTTCACAGCCACATATTGGTTGATCCGTTAATGTTTGTGTTGGTAGCGTTGAATACCAGATTGGAATATTTTGAAGTCTGTCGATATATTTTAAAAATTCTTTTGGTGGTGCCAACCCATATGAATTGAAATAAACAATTCCACGTGGATCAATGGCGTATGCGACCCAATGAGTGCCAGGCCCCGTTGATGAATCAAGATTAATGATACCTGTTTCTGACAGTGCCGGATTTTTCGGTAATTGATCACGCATAAAAACACCTCTAAAATTTTTTATATTTAACTGATTAGTGGCGTTGATAAAATCAAAATTCGATAGTGGAACTATCGTTGAGTTCCTGGAATTCTTAACCCGCTCCCGTAATTGGGTCGTGTCCCTGGAAGTCTTAATCCGAGGAAGTATTGTTGACGCACCTTTGTTGCGAGGATTTTGTTCCAGTTTTCCAGTGTTGGTCGTTGATGATTTTTTTGTGACATATTTTTTTTTATTAACTCGGCGAGGGTTCCCTCGGTTGCTTTCTTGAACGCTGTTCCAGCGGCGGTTCCAACAACACCTAACGCGGCTGCTTTGCGACCGCGGGTGCCGCTGCGGCTATTAACGCTGCGATAGCTGCAAGAAGCGGAAATATTCCTCCGTTTTAATAGTATCTTTGATCGCGCCCACGGAAAGATTTAATCGTATTCCTTTATTGGCGTGCTTGGCTTCATTAAATCTCTTGAATTGACGTTCGGTCAACGATAATTTATTAGCACCGCTCATTTAATCGTGTTTTAATGTTATTTTTGTTCCTCATCGTGATGCTAACGGTGATTGTAATCGTTTAATCTGACCCGGGGTCAGACTGACACTGACATGATGATATGACATTTATGATATATTTCTGACTTCTAAATGTGGTGACTGCGTCACAGACTTAAGTTAGTAACGTTTGCATATTCTCTACTGGAGCATCAACGACTCTCATGCGGCCACCAACACCTTCAAGTAACATTGTTTTATCGGATAATATAACCGCAATTGCTCTGTACGCGGGTATATCTATGATATTTCTAGTGACGCGAGCTCGAAAATGTATGTCAAAGACGGACTGTCTAAACAAATCCAAATGTTCCAACGAAAAGTAATAGATCGGATACAGCGTTGTAAAATCTAACTGCGATATTTGTAAACCAGTATCAATATTCTGGTCACGTCCCATATACGACATCAGACGATGATACGCACGTGCTACATGATTTAGTTCAAAATTCAACAATATGTCCTCGGAGGGTTCTTGATGTCCGTTTATCCGCAGTGAAACTTCAGAAACACCTAGTTTATCAAATATCATTGAACTTCTTGTTTAACTATTTAATCGTGCAGCATTTTGGAAAGCAACGAATATGTGCCGTGGCGCAGAAATACCTTGCTGGGACGCTATCTGCCACACAAATAAACCATTAATTGCACTTTGAATAGCATCCGTGGACGTGGTCAGCCATGACAACGTTGATTTACCACCGCTGCTCATAAAATTGAGTAACCGATCTTCGACAGATATCGCTGGGGTCATCGTTGGCATCCACAATGAAAGTTTCGTCAATACGACTTTACCGTGAAGTGCCGCAGTTACATATGCGTCAGCTCCTTCAACGTGCCATAATGCATCATCGTCAGTGGCTTTTCTTACAAGTACAACTGTGTGCTTGGCTCCGAAAATAACTTTTCGTACACCTCTACAGAATCCAAAGATGTGCGACAACGGAATCGCACATGCAAACATTCTGTCCTTGAGCATGGCCTTCCGCGATGCAAATCCTAAGTTGAAATTTGCGTTCATTGATATTACTGCGGGAGTTTCTGCGGTTCCTGCGGCATTTCTTACGTTACCGATGGTCACATTTGTATGACTTGGATGATCAGAAGTGTCCTTGAAAAACATCATTGATGGACCAGCTGATCTTAAATAATCGTCATTGTATCGCGCAAGACCAAGTATCGTCGTGGCGACGTCAACATCTTTTTGAATCGATTCAATATTTCTTCCGTCAATCATGTACGTGGCACTGTCAAACAGCGCCATGATGCCGTTGTTGACAAATCCAAGCCCGACATCGTTATCGTGTTCAGTATTATCCGCTTAAAAAATGTTACCTTCAACTTCAATAAATGCTCAGCGGGTAAGAAATATCTACTTGTATCTTGAACTTGTAATTCAATTCGTCCACGTTGATCTGGAATTCGCGCATCGTAAGAATAAAATTGATAATCATGCTTAGATTCATCTTTGAGAACTGGCGCTTCCATGTCAAATGCAGTATCAGGCATACATTTAAACATTCTTATGTTAATGATCATCGTCTAATACGAAGACCACTTCGGGGGAGACCACTCCCCGCTATCAGACTTGCTGCTACATTTTGTTCCCCCTCTTCAGCTAACTCTGCTAGTTTTTGATTTGCGGCTTGATTTATTATTTTACTAACACGCGCAGGCATCTCTGCGGTGCTGGGTAATTTCACTGGTGGCTGAGGTCGTACGGTTTGCGGACCACGTACTAATCGTGCTAGTCTATCCTTGATGGCAGAAAATGCTTTCCCGACGACGTCACCGATCGCGCTAATAGCTTTTTCGCGAATAACGTCAATGGCTTTCATGCCTAATTGTTTTGCAATCGGTATTGCTTTTGAGGCGATTCTCGAAAATAAACCCCTAACAACATCACCGAATCCATCTCCGTGAAATTCCTCGTATACAGGTAAACTTGAATTTACCACCCTGACCATGGTTGGTCTACGTTGTCCAGCGTGTATGATCATCTATTATAATAATAATAATATCTAACTGTTTAATCAGTGACTTAGTCGGGCGACCTTTAGTCGCTATAATAATCATCGGTAATTTCATTAATGAGTGACCGATACACGTTAGCGCCCATGATACCACCGGTAAATAATCGTTGACAAATTGATGAGATTTCGTTGATAATTTCAGGAGAATTATTACCGTCTCGTTTTCCACCAACCAAAATTTCTAATCTATCTACGTCAGCTACGACGTTGTCGGGACAAGTAACAAGACCACTTCGGGAAGTGAAACCACTTCCAGTTTTACCTTTACTAAAATAAGATGTAGCACGATCAAAGAGACCTTGAGGTTGAGCTGGTTCACTAGATGAAGTTGGTTCGTCAGGTTTTCCCTCCTTAGGTTTTCTTCGTTTCATTATTTTTATTACATTTTGTTTGAACTTATTGAAATCATTGACATCTTCTATCATTTCTTCGTTTTCAGAAACGAGATATATAACAGAAACTCAATCATCAAAATTATTAAAATCACCAATATACTCAGGTTTTAAATATTTATCTCGTTCCTCATATTTTGATGCAATAAATAATGCACGGGATGATTTTTTGATTTCGTCAATAACATCAGGTTTAAAATATCTAATCATTGAAGTTTCTTTTTGTTCTTCTTCTTCATCTTGTTCTAGTTGTTGTTGTTGCATTTCCCGAAGAGTCAATGCCATATTTTTATAGTTGTATCGTAATTAACATATCTTATGTCGTCACTTCGAGCTTGATCAACATTAAAACGTAAACGAAAAATCCATTTGTACCATTGATCACGACTTATATTATCATCAGCATGCTCGGGTTTTAATTTTTTTTTCCTTTCATTATAAGATAAAAAAAGCAACTTCAGCTAATTCATTTATGCTATAATTTGCGATGCTGTCAACGAAAACATCATTAAATTTATTATATAATTTAATCCTAACTCGGGCTCCTTCTAAATCTTGTTGAGTATCATCATCTTCTGCTTGATCTGTTTCTTCAGTTGGCTGAGCCGCAGCTATTTCAACGGGAAGTTCTCGTAGAATTGTTTTCGTTTTTTTAGTTCGCTCCGCTATTTTTTCAGTTTGTTTCGCTGTTTATTTTAACACAGGAAGAATACCTTTAGTAGTTTCAGTGATAGGTTTAAATAATTGTTCTGCGGATTCTGTAAATAATTCTTGTGTTTGTTGACGCTCTTGTAATTGTTGTCTGACAGAATCACGGACAGGTAGATATTTCTTAATTGCTTCTAGTCGCTCTCGAAGCAATCTTGCTGAGTGAGATTTACCAATCATTATTGATATAACGCAATGGTTTAATTAGAGCAGCAGAGAGGGTGCGACCAACAAAAGTGACCAACACGTAAACGCGGACACGTAGCGATGCAATACAAAATCGTCATCGCAGTAACATAGCAAGCTAACCCAACAGGGTTTTCTACGAGGCAAAGTTAGAGGTGTTGGTTTGACGTTATTGACGTTGAGATTTCATTTTCGTACGAAGCTTTATTTTTCATAAATAAGGTCTCAGGCAAAGTGGTCTGTTCACCCTCTCTGCTGCTTAAATGTATACAACTACCCCAACCTCCGAAACAAATTAACTTTTGTCCTGAATTGTCACTCTGTTTTTCTTTGCAACTGTGCTTCAATCCAATTTAGAAATTCACAAAGGAAATGAATGCTTTTGAACCAATCATATGACTTCATTAAGAGACATTGGACTAAAACAAACTCTATCACATGTAAGGCCATTTTATGGTACCACAACTTTCTCGATTCGTAATGATGATGGTGATAATCATCATGACAAAAAACGTCGTAAGATCTTTAAAAGTTTCATGTTATGTGCACAGCGTTGTCAAGAATATTCAAATAAAGAAATACGACTAAACGATTATTTCTTGATACTATACAATTTATATAGAATATACGTGTCTGTACGAACAATAAAGGAAATTAGCACAAATCTAGAGTCATTAAATCTAATATAAAATTTGATTCATATGGTATTTACAATTAAAACCATTAATTAGTATATATATAT
>JAECUM010003892.1:0-14683 GCA_016617855.1 Megalonaias nervosa | reverse complement strand
CAGCAAGACCAATTTCATATTTTTGTCATGTTAAACAGTACACATTGCTACTAAACGTATGCACAACCCAGTGCCGGAGTAAGGCCTGCCAGGGCCCTAAGCACTGCAAATATTATGGTTCCCCCCACCTACAAAAAACTCATAAAATGATCAATATTGAAAGCTAAAACCACAAATCCAAATGACAATACTCGTACATGAGATCGAAATTGCTACATACAATGCATTCAATTTTATCATCAGCAGTTAATTTGATTTTTTCTGGTACCCCTTTTGGACTGGTGCCCTGTGATTTGGATTTGGATATTTTTAACGTAGCATTAACAATTTTTCAGTCATATCGCTACGATGTCTGCAGTGTGGCAGTTTATAGTGATGTCTAGCACTGGGACATCATGCCGCAGACATGTAGCATGATGTCCCGCCCAGTCACATTATCCTGACACCAGGCCGACCAGTCCTAACACTAACCTCTTAATGCTGAGGTCAAGCGAGGCAGCTGTTAGTACCATTTTTGTAAGTCTTTGGTATGACTCGGCCGAGGATCGAACCCACGACCTCCCGCATCCGAGGCGGACGCTTTAACCACTAGGCCACCGGAGCGGTCCGGACTGGTGCCCTAAGCACGATAAAATTCAACCAAGTTTAGCTCGGACTGGTTCCCTAAGCACGAACTTAACTTGGCTGAGTTTACTCCGGCTCTGGCGCAACCCATGTCTATTATATAAACAATAAACAAAATGTATGCCTCGACTGATTTGCAGTATAGGTTGCGGATAAAAGTTTTGTATCAAAATCTATCAGTTTTAAACAAATTTTTTAACACACGCACATACACACCCTTTTACAATAAAGATTATTTGTGTTGACGCATTACTCTAATTGAGTGTTATTTTCGTTTGGTGCACATTAAGTGCAAAGCAAGTCTTCTTTAGTGTGCATTCAATTACTTAAAATCTGTTCGATTGAAAAACATGCTTTTATTCTACATTGTACTTTACTTAACGTACCTTCTTCACAAATATGATATCAGACAATTGTAACAAAACGTGAATACAAAATCTAGAGGAAGAGCCCGTCCTTATGACTTAAGATATTGTATAACAGCTAGGCATGTAATGAATCGTAAGATCACAACTGAGTTTTAGTTTCCAATTGCCCACCCCATCATCTATTTAAGGTAAATGACAACCATATATGTGTATATCATTATCCGCAGGGAAAGAATTTTGTTTCGTTTTCTCCAAGACCAATGATACTATGTTAGTAAACAGATTTATAATTACTTAAACGTGACTGCACTTGAAGGATTATTGAAATGTATTGTTTTGAAATATTAAAATGACTATTTGTAATTGATATTGATTGCTTGAGTTAATCGGTAACTAAAACATCGTAAAACATTTATCATGTTTCCTATTTATTCTTTAAATCTGTGCAGGCATGTAAGTTATGAACTATATTGATTAGACGTCTATGGAATAATTATAATAAAAACGTACTTGATTCCAGATAATGGATGATAATTGTATTATTTACCGTAACTAAGTTTCACAATCCTACTAAATTCTAACGGAATCGAGATTTCACCTGCGATGGTGTCAGAAATAATGACTGAAATATACCGACTCCCAAATGGTATTATAGAGCTATGCGAACAACTTGACCAACCTGTGTAAAGCTTCCTTGTCTTTATGACCGAAATCAGGATCTCGGTGGTATAGATACTTGGAGAAAAAGGCTGTCTTATCAGATTAGCTGCCGTTTAATCAGAAAAGAGTCACAAGACTTGGTGGATATAATCGTGATTGCGCAAGTCCAATCTTGACACCATTATTTGTGCTAAAATCGATTGATAAGTTCTTCTGATATGCCACTACATATGAATCGACAACAAAGCTGTAGAGTCGGTTTCAAACGACGGTTGAGCTGATATGAACGTACATAAACACTATTTGTTATTAGACACACCATGTATCCTTTATCTTGCGTTGTCTAATATATGACATGGAAAAAGATCAAATTTCACTGGAGATAATTTCTTTCTCGTTGGCCTGAAAGCAGAAGCTCTACCCGAAATTTGAGCAGATAGGTGTCAACGTAACGTGTGATTGATTGATTTATTATTATTATGAAACGAAATAAATAACAAAACTAAACTAGGTTGCAACCTGATTTAACGGCATATGGACATCTGCTTTTCTTTATTTAGCTAAATAGTCCTTCGTCCGTGATCAAAGACAATTGTAAATAGTTTTATAAACGGTAAGAAATCTCGTTTTGCAGAAAACAGTAGTTTATATAAAATAGACTAATTGACGTATCTGCATATGTGATTGTTACGTATCGGCTCGTTCAGTGTAACACAAAGAAAGAGTGAAGACAACAAGCTTTGTAAATTTTAAAAATAATTTTATTTCCCTAGAAAACACGGAGAAAAGGTAAATATATCAAACAAGACTTACGATTTACGAAGAAGATCCAAAAAATTGTTCTAAATTTGTGAAAACACATACGTCCTGTGAATAAACAGTTCTAAATTGATACAGTCTGAATCTCAGTTCCGTTCCAAGATGGCGGATGATGACGTCAGACCAAGGCTAACACAGAATGTCCAGAATTTTCACTGTAAAGCACAATTTGTATTGTTCTGTTCCGATTTAGAAATAATTTCATCAAATGTCTTTGTCCAAAGCCAGTAGTGTTGTTCTCCAGGGAAAATAATTATTTAGAAAGTAGATGAAATACAGCTACCACCACTAACAACACACATGTTGTTCCTAACACGTACGAATGAACAAACGCCTCTTTCCAGCACAGAAATACCTTTTCCTTAAGGTATTAGAAACTCTGTAAGATGTTATGATGTGACTCTCAAGTATAACTGACTACGACTATGACCACGACTCTATGACTGACTAAACATTTCTTACAGGTAACTGAGCATTTAAAATAAGCTAATGCGTCATTACATGTACACATGCACGAAGTACACGTGTGATTTCGCAATCCATCTGGACATTACGAAAACCTAAACAAGTATCAGCCAATCATTTACACACCTACTGCTGAATGTTTACTTGCTACGCAAAACCCGTCATACAAAAATCGTGCTTACACGAGTCACATTTACGTTTTAAATAAATACAATGTTTCTAACAAACTATTAGACCTTGCTAACATAATCATCACCATAATAATAACTTTTAGTGATATAAAAATAAAATAAAAATGAAACAAAGAATTAGAAGAATTTAAATTTTAACACATATGTAATTTAACTACAGGGTCGTAACACTTTCCCCCATAAAGAAAAAAGAAAGATTTATGTAATAAAGCTTTCTTTTTTACCAGATGTAAATTATACATGAGGTAAAAAAAAACCATTTACATAAGAAGAACTCTTATGAATCTACACAAAGGTGTATATGAAAATGACATTTCTATACACGGGAAAGTGCATCTGCAATTAAATTATCTTTTCCTTTAATGTGCCTGATGTCAAGATTGTACTCTTGCAAAAATAAACTCCACCTCAATAGTCTTTGATTCTTATTTTTCATTCTGCTGATGAAAGTAAGGGGGTTGTGATCACTAAACACAACAACCGGAGAAGGAGCCGAGCTAACATAAACTTCAAAATGCTGTAATGCTAGCATTAAAGCCAAGCATTCCTTCTCGATTGTTGAGTAGTTTCTTTTGTGTTTATTTAATTTCTTAGAGAAGTAACACACTGGGTGTTCAACACCATTTTTGTCATCTTGAAGCAAAACTGCTCCAACCCCAACATCACTTGTATCCACAGATAGTTTGAATGGTTGACTGAAATCTGGAGCTGTTAAAACTGGTGCACTTTTAAGTATGGCCTTTAATATATCGAAAGCCTCTTGACATTTTTCAGTCCAAAGAAACTTGTTTTTCTTTCTCAACAAGTTTGTCAGAGGTTCAACAATATCAGAAAAATTAGAACAAAATTTGCGATAGTACCCAGCCATACCCAAAAATCGCATCAGCTGTTTTTTTACTGACAGGCACAGGAAATTCAGAAATAGCCTTGACCTTAGCATCTATAGGCTTAATTTGACCATGTCCCACAATATGTCCTAGAAAAGTAACACACGCACGGCAGAACTCACTTTTAGATAAATTAATAGTCAAATTTGCATCCGTGAGTCTGTCGAAGAACTTCCGAATCGTGGCTAGATGTTCTTTCCAGGTGTTGTTGTAGATGATGACATCATCAATATAGGCATCACAATTGTCTAGACCAGAAGTAATCATATTCATAAGGCGTTGAAAAGTACTTGGAGAACCCTTCATCCCAAATGGCATTACTTTATACTGGTAGAGTCCATCTGGAGTCACAAATGCCGAAATTTCTTTTGCTCTTTCCGTTAATGGAATTTGCCAAAAACCCTTCAGAAGGTCGAATTTAGTGACGTATTTGGCATTTCCAGTTTTGTCGATACAATCGTCGATTCTTGGCAATGGAAATGAGTCTGTTTTTGTCACACTGTTCACCTTCCTATAATCCGTACACATTCGGAAAGTTTTATCGGTTTCGGAACAAGAATGCACGGTGAACTCCAATCACTCTTACTGGGCTCTATAAAATCATTTTCTAGTAAATACTGAATCTCTTTTTTCAAGTATTCCTGTTTTAAAGGATTCATCCTGTATGGGTACTGTTTCATGGGTTTTGAATCTACTATTTCAATGTCATGAAAAATTTTGTTTGTCCTTGTAGGTATGTCTGGAAACAAGTGTTCATATTCAGACAATAATTGTTTAAGTTCACTTTTTTCTTGATTTTGTAAATGAGAAAGTTTCTGGTCTAGACTTTCCATAACTTCCGAATTCCGAAGATTGGTTGTTCCAAGATCAGTAGAATCCAACTGAATTCCTTCATTCAAATCCTCAGTTGGTGGGACAGGTACAACTAAATTAATTGCATGATTTACCTGACTATTTCTTTCAACATACTCCTTTAACATATTGATGTGGCACAGATGTTTTGGTTTTCGCCTATCAGGAGTATTTATAATGTAATTTAAATCACTTATTTTCTTTTCAACCGTGTATGGACCATAATATTTTGCCTGAAGAGGATTTTGTGGAATGGGCAAGAGAGCCAGGACTCTATCACAAGATTGAAAACTCCTATCCCTTGAGATTTTATCATATCTTAATTTCATCTTTGATTGAGTAAAGTGCAAATTTGCTCTTGCGACCTCACAAGCCTTTGACAATTTATACTTGAAATCAGAGACATAATCAAGAAGATTAAGTTCTCTTTCTTCATTTGAAAGAAGTTTTTCTTTCAATAACTTTAAAGGTCCACGCACAGTATGTCCAAATACCAGCTCAAAGGGATTGAACCCTAGAGATTCCTGAACGGACTCTCTAACTGCAAACAAAAGTAAATGAATGCCTTCATCCCAGTCTTTACCTGTGTCAAAACAATATGACTTCATCATGTTTTTCAGAGTTTGATGAAATCGTTCCAAAGCCCCTTGGCTTTCAGGATGATAGGCAGATGATTTGAACTGTTGAATGCCCAATTCATGCATTGCTTGCTGGAAAATTCCAGACATGAAATCTGACCCTTGATCCGATTGGACAAATTTGGGAAGGCCAAACTGAGTAAAGAACTTTATCAAAGCCTTTACTATATTTTTGGTTTTAATATTCCTCAAAGGAATTGCCTCTGGGAATCTTGTTGACGCACACATTATGGTCAACAAATATTGGTTGCCTGACTTGGTCTTTGGTAAGGGACCAACACAATCTACCATAATTCTACTGAATGGTTCATCAAATGCAGGAATTGGTTGCAGATGAGCTTTAGGTATCTTTTGATTTGGTTTTCCTACAATTTGACAAGTATGACAAGATCTACAAAACTTGCAAACATCACTTTTGATTTTTGGCCAAAAGAAGTGAGTCAAGGTCTTGTGATACGTTTTATTTATCCCTAAATGACCAGCCACAGGAGTTTCATGGGCCAAACTAAGTATTTCCTATCTGTAAGGTTTCGGAACCACAATCTGATATTTTATTGACCATTCGTCACCAGCAGGTACCTCGGGAGGTCTCCATTTTCTCATAAGAACTCCATTTTTAATGAAGTAACAGACAGGTACTTCAGTTGCTTCAGTTTCACTAACGGCCTGCTGAAACAAACAGGAGATCTCAGGATCCTTCTCCTGTTCGAAGACAAGTGATTGTCGTTTATCACCCTGATCAGATAAAAGAGAATGAGTTTTCAAAAGAGGATCACTATGATCAATACCTTTTGACTGATCCAAATTAGAAGTGAAAGTGACCTCATCAAAAGCCTGACCAATACATGTGTCAGCTAAAGGAATACATTCCTTATCAAAATCATTCTCAAGAGCTTTCTTTGCCATAGCTCTGGTAACTGCACAAGCTGGGAATAAATCAGGGATTTCTTTTTCAACAGGATCAACTTTCTGATTTAAAGAAGGCTTGTCAGTTACAAGTGGATTAACCACAACCTTGTCTCCAGCTAAGTCATTGCCTAGCAACAAATGAATGCCCTCAACGGGTAAAATAGACACTACACCGACTGTCACAGGTCCTGAAACTAAGTCTGATGACAAATTAACAGAATGGACAGGAACATTAACAAAGCCGCACTCTACTCCCTGAATGAGAACACTCTCATTAGAACAGGTCTTCTCAGAAGAAGGCAAAATACCTGAAACTAAAAGACTCTGAGAAGCTCCTGTATCCCTCAAAATTTTAATAGGGATAGGATTGGCCAAATCACCCAAGAGTGAAATAGAACCCTTCGACATGAATGGTTCAAAATTCTCCATAACACAATCAGACTGAGGTTTTTCAAACCCAACAAATGTATTGTTTTCAATACATGACCGTGACCGTGACCTCTTAGAAATAAGAGCATTTGGGATATGTCTATCTTGATTCTGATGCCTATATTTCAATTTGAAGCAATCAGAAATGACGTGTCCTTTTTTCTTGCAATAGGTACACGTAGGAATAGACAAGGATTTTGAATCAAGTCTGTCAGAGGCCTGATTTTTAGAATTTGTGCCAGATTGAGTTTTAGTGAGAGTCGTATTTGGTTGAAACACCTTTCTATCAGTAGACTGCTGAGTGAAAGATTTGCTTAGCAGGAACTTTATGAGTTAAAGAATACTCATCAGCAGCAACAGCAGCTTTTTCCAAGGTTTCAAACTTATGCTCTTCAAGATGATTCTTAATGTCACTATGGACACAGTTCTTGAACTCTTCAAGTAATACTAATTGTTCAAGACTTTCAAAATCATGTTCGATTTTCTTGGCTAAGCACCATCTCTTGAATAACTGTTCTTTTTCTCTAGCAAATTCAACATAAGTTTGTCTAGCATCTTTCCTATAGTTTCTGAACTTTTACCGATAAGCCTCAGGGACTAATGCATAACCCTTCAAGATGCATTCCTTGACCAAATTGTAATCAGAACTTTGTTGTACTGACAGAGATATATAGATATCTCTGGCCTTGCCATAAAGTACACTCTGCAATAATTGAGTCCAATACTCTCTTGGCCATTTCGAATTCTCAGCAACTTTTTCAAAAAGAATAAAATATTTGTCTACTTCCTTTTCACTAAAAGGGGGAACTAACTTGATATTTCCTAAAATGTTAATATTTGAATTTGCACAAGAAGTGGAACTGTGCCTGTCACTTGCCAGCTCAAATTCTTTCATTTTAATTTGCATCTGTCTCTCTCTCTCCCTTTCTTCTAATTGCATTTGTCTATCTTCTTTATCTTTCTGTAAATGCATTTGTTCCTTTTGTAACTGTATTTGTTTTTTCTGTAACTCTATTTGTTTATCTTCTTTATCTTTCTGTAAATGCATTTGTTCTTTTTGTAATTCCATTTGCCTTTCTTTTTCCCTTTCTTCTATTTGCCTTTGTTCCTTTTGTAATTCTATTTGCCTTTCTTTTTCCTTTTCTTCTATTTGTCTTTCTTTCTCCTCCTTTTCAGATTGTAATCTCATTTGTTCTTTTTGCAATTCTATTTGTCTTTCTTTTTCCTTTTCCTGTCTTTCTTTTTCCTTTTCTTCAAATTGTAATTTCATTTGTTCTTTTTGTAATTCTATTTGATTCTGAAGCTCGAGCTTCCTTAACTCTGTTTCCATCTTGTATTTCATTTTCAGTTCCATTTTCTTAACGTCAGAGTCTGTCATAGACTTACTAACAGATGCCAAAACACTTTTGTCAAAAATATTCTTTCCTACCAAATGTTGAATTAAAATATTTTTGATTTCTTGTTTAGTCAAGGAAGCTTTTGCTTCAGAAAGGTCGTACTTTCTGGCAAGTTCAAGCAACTCATCCTTTTTCAAACTATCCAACTGCTCTTGAGTTGGACTAGAAGAAAACTCTCCACTTTTGACATTGTGAAAGAAAGCCTGTTGTTTTCACTAAAATTTCAAGTAAAATGGGATTTGAACTAAGGGAATTTAAATTTCAATTTTTAGCCAATTTCATATATTCCGAAGGATGAGCAACCCAATTCTCTTTATGTTATGTATCGGCTCGTTTAAAGTAACATAAAGAAAAGAGTGACTACAACAAGCTTTGAAAATTTTAACAAAAATAATTTATTTCCCTAGAAAACACGGTGAAATGGTAAATATATGAAACAAGACTTACGATTTATAAAGATCCAAAAATTTGTCCTAAAATTGTGAAAACACATAAGTCCTGTGAATAAACAGTTCTAAATTGAAGTAGTCTGAATCTCAATTCCGTTCCAAGATGGCGGATGATGACATCAGATGAAGGTTAAACACAAATGTCCAGAATTTTCACTGTGAATCACAATTTGTATTGTCCTGCTCCAATTTAGAATTAATTGCAGCAAATATCTTTGTCCAAAGCCAGTTGTGTAGTTCTCCAGGGAAAACAATTATTATTTAAAAGGTAGACGAAATACAGGTATCACCAACAACAAAACACATGTTGTTCTAAAGACATACGAACGAACAACTCTTTCCAGCACAAAAGAATACCTTCTTAAGGTACTGAAAACTCTATATGATGTTATGATGTGACTCTCTAAGATGTTAAAATAAGACTCTCCAATATGACTCTAGACAAGTTCGCAGGTACCTGAGTATTTTAAAGCAAACTAATACGTCATTTCATGTACAAGCACGAAGAAATCATGCAATTTCGAAATATCGGCAACATAATATAGAATGTCAACAAGTATTATTAGTAATGACTGTGGTCACAACCAATCATTTACATAGCTATTTCCTACTGTTTACTTGAATTGACAAAAACCGTCATGCAAAAATCGTGCTTATGCGAGCCACATTTACGTTTTAAATAAACACGATGTTTCTAACAAAATATCAGACCCTGCGAACATAATCATCATCATAATAATAATTACATTTAATGATATAAAAATGAAATAAAAATGAAATAAAAAGATTTAGAAAGAATTCAAATTTTAACACACATGTAATTTAACTACAGGGTCGTAACACACTTCTCTGGCTTTTCAAAGGTACAGACAATGGATTTTGAGTCTCCACATCAAACTTTTCTTATGGATTTGTGCCGGCCCGCCACCACCCATTAATGAATACATCATGGGTTGTGCCCTTATGTTGTACATGCACATGGGGCTACCAGGGGATATGATATTTTTCCTCAACTGGATACTCATAAGCTATACTAATAATGTAAAGGTCATGCCTGTTAAATACATTTCTTTTACAGTTTTAAATAAGAAAAATATATGAATATTGCATTTTTTCCCCAATCAGATACTCATATGCTATACTAATAATGTAAAGGTCATGCCCATTAAATAAATTTCTTTTACAGTTTTAAATAGGAAAAATATAAGAATATTTTCTTCATGCTGGAATCAGCCTAGCTCTATTCCATGAATCTGGGATCAACACAGAATACACTCTTATGTGGGGATCAGCCTAGCATAGATTTAGTTAAGATGGGATCAGCCCAGAATACATTAGCATGCTGGGATCAGCCTAGCACATAGTCTACTTAAGCTGGGATCAGCCCAGAATATACCTGAATGCTGGGATCAGCCTAGCACAGATTTTACTTGAGCTGGAATCAGCCTAGCACAGTCCATGGAAGCTGGGATCAGCCCAGATTACACTTTAATGCTGGGATCAGCCTAGCACCAATTATCCTTGAGCTGGGACCAGCTCAGAATACACAATAATGCTGGGATCAGCCTAGCATAGATATACTTGAAGATGGGATCAGCCCAGAATATACTCGAATGCTGGGATCAGCCTAGCACAGATTTTACTTGAGCTGGGATCAGCCTAGCACCAATTCTACTTGAGCTGGGATCAGCCCAGAATACACTGTAATGCTCGGATCAGCCTAGCACTGATTGGGAATCAGTATTTTACATTCAGATTCTAGCCCATGAGTAGCCCCCAAAGAGTGCCAAATATTTTTAAAATATTTAAATTAAGTATTGATGTTATTTTAGTTATGAGTTTGATGTTGTAGAATATTGGTAATAATGAATAGTGGCGTGTTTGAGATAAAGCAAGAGAGTGAGTCAGAGAGAGAGACGAATGAATATACTCATGTATCCTATATTTCTTACAATGCATGTATTAAATCATTTCTCGTACAATTCAGTATTGTTTTGTTGTGCATAAATTGAGTATGAGTAGTTCGATCAAGTTCATAATGGTATAAATCCAGCTGAAAACTTCCATTTTGTATCAATCTACTTTTCTAAAATGTTCAAGAAAGATCTAATTAGATACAAATTCTTACTAAATGGCTACATTTTTAAAAACATTGTTAATACTTCTTTTTAGACAATTACATGATTAATAACATAGACACAAGGGAATTATTTAAGCATAATATTATGTCTCCTTGTTTGCCATTTATAGCATATGGCTAAAATTTTGTGATTTCATTTTCGAATTTTTTTTTTACATCATCAGAATCAAGTAAACTTACCCTGCAATAATTAGAAAAAAAGTTATGCTTCAACATTTTTTTATTTAAAAAATGTAAAAACTGCAAAAATCATTCATGCATATTTTGCAATAGAATTAATCAACAAAACTGAAAGAATAAGATTCGATATAAATGAAATGAATTGTCTGTACTTGTGTGCATGTCTCTATGTATGTATTAAAAATGTTTGCCTACCAATTCCAGTCTACCACAACATCTATCCCTCCTAGTCTTTGCAGCAGATGTGACAGTCCCACAGCATCTAAATACTTGTGTATTAGGTCATCATCACCACACACTGAAACACAGAAATCAATGATTCAAATACTGTGAATCATTTTAAATTGTGGCTATCAAAATTTTGTGGTGTGACTAGAAATTGCACATTCATGGGTACTTGATCATTCTGTGAATGTCATTTGTTAAGGGAAAACAAAATCAAACAACTGAGTCATGATGAATATATCTTTATGAAAGGTAAGATGATACAGATTCACTTCCATACAGTTTCCATACACAAAAAGGCCTAATACCAACTGCAGTAATCAGGTTAATCAGGTAAATTATTCATAGCTAATACTTTGCATGAATCCTGAGATCTAAATCAAACAATATGCCAACCTTTTGCATACTAGCTTAATTCCACTACTTGTAGTAAGATTGATTTTTTTTCAGTGTTATTAAATACCACTCACAAAAATTAGTTCTCAATGTTTAGGGATTGCATGCTAAATCAAAACTTGCAGCAAGACAGTCCTTTTAAAAATAAAACTTCTGTCTTTTCGATATCTAGAGAGTTGTGTTGAAACTGAGCTTCACTATTTCAGCCATCACAATACTACTGATACGGGCCCCGAGTGGCCGAATGGTCTAAAGCGCTGTCCGTTACGGATCACTGCCATCTCACCTCTGTCTGCGTTGGTTCGAGTCTAAGATTCGGCAATGTGGATATGTGAGAAAGCTTGCCAGTAGCTTCTCGTGGGTCGGTGGTTCTTTCCGCGGATTTCCCGGTTTCTTCCTCCACCATTAATACTGGCCGCCATGTATAGCCTATCGTGTGCTGAAAAATGGCGTTAAGCCCCACAACAACAACAACAACAACAACTACTGATACAGTCACCAAAAAGCAGGAAACTTCAAAGTCAGTAATGTTCTTTGATATTTTCAAAGCACATGCTTGGAATAAGCTGCTCTCTCATTTAAGGGACAATGGCATCATACCATTAAATGCACACAACCTGGATTTATCTGTTATGGTCCAGGTTATTGCTTAGTTAAATGAATATTGTCTCAGATAAGGTCGAAACTGATTTGAAGACATATATCCTGTAGGTAAGGGACACAAAAGCAAAGTAAATTATCTCCACACAAAGTAAATTATCTCCACACAAAGTAAATTATCTCCACACATGACAAAGTGGATTATCTCCACACATGACAAAGTAAATTATCTCCACACATGACAAAGTAAATTATCTCCACACATGACAAAGTAAATTATCTCCACACATGACAAAATAAATTATCTCCACACATGACACCACACATGACAAAGTAAATTATCTCCACACATGACAAAGTAAATTATCTCCACACATGACAAAGTGGATTATCTCCACACATGACAAAGTAAATTATCTCCACACATGACAAAGTGGATTATCTCCACACATGACAAAGTAAATTATCTCCACACATGACAAAGTAAATTATCTCCACACATGACAAAGTGGATTATCTCCACACATGACAAAGTAAATTATCTCCACACATGACAAAGTGGATTATCTCCACACATGACAAAGTAAATTATCTCCACACATGACAAAGTAAATTATCTCCACACATGACAAAGTAAATTATCTCCACACATGACAAAATAAATTATCTCCACACATGACACCACACATGACAAAGTAAATTATCTCCACACATGACAAAGTAAATTATCTCCACACATGACAAAGTGGATTATCTCCACACATGACAAAGTAAATTATCTCCACACATGACAAAGTGGATTATCTCCACACATGACAAAGTAAATTATCTCCACACATGACAAAGTAAATTATCTCCACACATGACAAAGTGGATTACTGCCACATATGACAAAGTGCCACTCTAGATCCATGTGAATAAAACGGACTTTGAGAAAGTGGGACTGATGTGCTGAGTATTTTACTGCCAGATGAATCATGCTATTAAAAATGTATTCTTGTTTTCAATCTGTTTCTTGGAATTGTGAATAGTACGTGTGATCAGCAAACTTAAAAATGAAGTGAAAACATTTCAGATAATTTACGAAATGGCTAATCAGAAACAGTAACTGGCATTTATTTTCTTAACTTTAAAACTGTAATGCTTCACCAACTGTTCCCAATTTCATTGGATTGAGTAGAGGTTTTGTGAGTGTTCATTATTATATATCGATATAAAATTTTGTTGAGAACATGTTGAACTTGTCAGAACATATTCAATTGTATTGAAATTTTCCAAAATTTCATCCACTTCCCCACCCCCAACAAAAAATGAAGGAGAAATCTCAAAATATATTACACTATTTGTGAAAGTATATTTGTAAATATATTAATTTTTAGTGGTTCTACCCACAAATATTACATTATGACTGATACTTAATATTATATGCTTTTGACAAAAATAGTATTCACTGATTAAAATATCCTGTATGTTAGACATTTATATTCATGGCATAATGCAGCAACGAATTCCACAGTAAATTCACTTTATCTTCCTATATTTCGTTAAAAGTTTCCTTCTCCTAGATTTTTTAGCCTTGAACTAAAGAAGATACTATGAGTGTCTACTTCAAATAAAATTTACGAAACAAGTTGAATAATTTCCCGCTTGCCATGCAAAAAATATAAATGATTCAATGAGTTTAATAAATTCATTTGAAATAAGTATAAATGTAAGATTCTATTTATCACATGATGAAACAATACTGATTTTACTTTACCAAACCACAGAACAGTCTCCTGAAATGATCTTTAAAACAGACTTAAATGCATTGCTACCAACCCTAGAGTAAGAAAATACTGACTTCTTATGACAAAAATACTGATTTTCAGGAACAAATACTGATTTTTACAAGTTTAATGCATATGCAACTATTTACAACATCTACAACCATCAAGTAAAGTGGACGGTATCTTACTTAATTATTTAATGTCAAAGTTGCATTTGTTGCACTCTTCCATTTAGATGCCCATTTAGAAGGTACAAGAGTGCAACACAGAGTCTAATACAGGCCGTTTATAGAAGCCTTTTCCACACCCTTTCTTTTCCAGTCATTTGAAAACATGTGCAAAATAAACTGCCAGCAACACTAGTAACTGGAAGAGGAAGGTTCATTTCTAAAAGAAATTTAGTAAACCAAACTTTGATAGAATTACATCAAGGTTCTCTCTGGTATTTATATATGTCGTAAGTTCAGTCTGAGTTGTTGATGATGAAGCAGCAAGTTGATGTTTATTAGCTTTTTCATGCTGTTTTATGTCATGGGCACCTACCTCCATGCCCAGTAATGAAATCATATTACACAATTTGCAAAAAGTAAAATTTTCTCCTTTACTGTATGCTTTCACAAATTTAAACAAGATGGCACAATTGTCCTTCCAGTTCTGTTTTCTTTTCTTTCCTGGAGAAAATTCT
>JAECUM010003891.1:0-85333 GCA_016617855.1 Megalonaias nervosa | reverse complement strand
TGCTTCCTCAAATGGTTTCATCAGTAACTATTCTCAGGACAACAAAAATTTTACTCGGAGCAGTCTCATTTGCCAAGTCAGCACAAAACAATTTGACTCTGAATAGGATGATGTGCTGATTCAGCTTAAACAACCTGACTTGGTACAAAACAATTTGACCCTGAGTAGTATGATTTTCTGAATCAGCACAAATCTATTAGACTCGAATAGTTTTGATTTGCAAAATCAGCACAAATCAATTAGACTCAAATAGTTTGGTTTGCAGTCAGCATAAAACAATTGGATTGAAAGTAATTTGATCTGCTGTCAGCACAAAACAACTGGACTCAAAGTAGTTTGATCTGTAGTCAGTACAAAACGACTTGACTCAGGGTGGTTTCATTTGCAGAGTCAGCACAGACTTCACTCATGTAGTTTTGTTTTGCTGAATCAGCAGCAAACAAATGCACTCAATTAGCTTGAATTGCAGAGTTAAAATTTTTAAAGCCTGAGATATGATGTACTCTCCTCTGTCTTTCAGACCCTGATTTTTTGCATTAAAACAAAACAAAACCTGAGACAAGAGCAATAAAGTTTAAAATTTTCCTCAAAACTGGTCAGATTTGGGACAGCTGGAAATTTTGAGATGCTGCAGTTCTCTTCTCAATCTGCAGATTTCTTCCTGGTAGTCAAATTCTGTATCTAGAACCACCAGATGCCTCAACTCCTGTAATGCGAAAATCATTATATCATTACTGGTAATCTGTAATAACATCATGAATCTTCAAAATTAAACAAATATTTTAAAATCATATAGAAGATACATGGTCATATTTATAGTTTGCTTTTTTAACTTTTAATATCATTCTAAACCTAAAAAGCACTATATGAGTGTGCAACTGAAAAAATGTGTATTCTTCTTGATTCTAGAAGCATATGTTGAGGTATATAAATGAAATACTGGATTGATCTACAAAATATATGCCTATGTTTTATGCAACAGTCACTGCTGAACATTTTTATAATTATAATATTAATTATAACTAACACATAAATTAAGTCGCAATGAACACGCAACATTTTAGTTCCTTTTCAGGTATTTGTCTACGTCTACCCCTTCCACTTCACTATATCACACACTTAGGCGCAGACCAAAATTCTCAAACTGTATTGAACATACATCATGCATTTATTTACCTCCTGTGCTTTGAAGTTTCTCCATCAATAAAGCTAAAGGTTACCATATAAAAAAAACATTCATGCACATATACAAAGATCAAAATACACCAACTTCTCACATGAAAAAAATAAAATATAATAGAAAGTTATAAAGAACTGAGTCAGAGACGTTCTGAAAACAATTTAATAGGCTTTTGTTTAAATTCACAAGCAAAGGATCATATGGAAGTTCAAGCCTGGCTTGCTCCTCCACTGCATATTTAATTACCCATACACCAACATCCTGAACAACAAAAAGTCTCTGCAGCAGCATTTTTTAATAGAATGTGAATACTAGTCATTAAAATGAATGCATTTAAATTATCCATTTCAATAACTCACAATCACTATAATAAGGCCTGGGCCAGCATGTCAAGCTCACGATCACTACAATAAAGCCAGAGCCAGAATGTCAAGCCCACAATAACTATAAGAAGGGCAGGGATAGCATGTCGAGTCCACAACCAAAAAAACTAAAGGCCAAGCCCATCATGTCAAAGCAAAGATCAAAAGAAGAAAGTCAAGGCCAGTATGTCAAGCCCCACAATCAAAATAAAAAGGGCACTGTCAGCATGTTGACCCCAAAATCATAAAAAGACAAGAAAGCCAAGACCAGCATGTCAAGAACATGATAACAGAAAGGTCTGGGTCAGCACAGAATGTTGGGGACAGCATATTGAACCCCTGATCAAAAGCACTGCTTGAACAAACTTTACCACAAATTTAACAAACTACTGAGGATGCCATGGCAATGATGTGAAAGTCACTGCTATATCTTGCTTTCCATTAATAAAAATTAGCTAATAAAAATGAGATCCATGACAATTTCCACATTCTACGAGAGGCAGTGGTAAACAATTGTCTTTATATTGTGAGACCACTGGGTCACCTTTGCATTGCAAGCAAGTCATAAATTTATGACTGTAACCATGTGTTTACCTGTGGACTGATTGGTGCTGTGTTGGGTCCAAAGCGATAATAACACTTCTGGTCAGCTGTCACTGTGTACATTACTCCCTTGCTTCCTCGCACAGTTATCTCTGGAAAGTTTAGACTGATTAAAGATTTTGCATTAAATCTGTAAATTTCTTTTTCCTGCTAAGTTACCTATATAAAAACCAAATTATAGGATTGTAAGATTTTGTATAACTAATCATGCTGTGTGAGAATCCATTAGGCTAATTTGTGTAGGTAGACTAAATAAGTGGCATAATCCAATTCGTCTTAAGTTGGGTAAATCATTACATTTTTAATCAATTTTTCAGTGAGGAGTTTGGACACAAACAGATTAATCAATACTCAGAATCTCATTTAATCACTACAATGCAGTGCAAGCTGATGCTTTCAGTACTTATTTACATCCTTGATTTGTACATAACCTTGCCTCTGATTTGCTAAATCATCACCTTAGGACCAATGGCAGCAAGCTTTACAAGCAAGGTATAATAGTGTCAGTGAATGGAATCATCTGCCAATCAATGTACTGCACAGTCTCAGAATACAAAAATGTTAAAAAAACAATAACAATTTTAGAAATGTTTAAAATTAATGAATAAATCACCTGAGAGTGGTTACATACATGTAAGTATAATAAATCTCGCATAAATGTTGTATGACCTGGAAGTAAATACAAATATGAAATTTGTGCTGGTTGCAGTGTTGTATGACCCTAAGTATAATACAAATATTAATGCTGGTTGCATTGTTGTATGACCCTGAAGAATAATACAAATATTAATGCTGGTTGCATTGTTGTATGACCCTGAAGAATAATACAAATATGAATGCTGGTTGCAGTGTTTCAATTACCCTGAAGTATAATACAAATATGAATGATGGTTGCATTGTTTGAATGACCCTGAAGTATTAAATAAATTTCAGTGCTTGTTGGAATGTTGTATGACCCTAAAGTATAATGCAAATATGAATGCTGGCTGCAGTGTTGTGTGACCCTAAAGTATAATACAAATATAAATGCTGATTGCAGTGTTGTATGACCCTAAAGTATAATACAAATATAAATGCTGGCTGCAGTGTTGTGTGACCCTAAAGTATAATACAAATATAAATGCTGATTGCAGTGCTGTATGACCCTAAAGTATAATACAAATATAAATGCTGGTTGCAGTGTTGTGTGACCCTAAAGTATAATACAAATATAAATGCTGGTTGCAGTGTTGTGTGACCCTAAAGTATAATACAAATATGAATGCTGGTTGCAGTGTTGTATCACCCTGAAGTATAATACAAATATGAATGCTGGTTGCAGTGTTGTATGACCCTGAAATATGATACAAATACGAATTCTAGTTGCAGTGTTGTATGACCCTGAATTATAATACAAATATGAACGCTGACCTGGAAATATTACATTTCTTTATTTAAAGTGACATATAATTAATCTGTTAAAATGAGTTACTTTTGCAAAATTTATACCTGTAAACCATTACCAAAGTATGTCAAACTGAATACAGACAGTTATACTGGTAATTTCTGAATTTATTCTTTTTCTTTGATGAAAAGATTATGAAAGTTCTTATTTTTTCAATTTATTCATTTTTGTCTTTCATAATTTCATAGGTTTTTTTTTCTTCATTTTATTTGCCTCACTGATACAGAGTATTTACTCTCCCTCATGGTAAATACCTTTTCCTCACATATATTTTCATTTTCTCACAATATTTTATGGCATGATAAATACAATCAATTATGCCTTTTAATTTTATTTGTTAAGTAATCCATATACAAATTTACTCTCTCAGTGTAATCTAGATCTTTTTTACCTGGGACTGTAGACCGCATAAATACTTTTTTACCTGGGACTGTATACCGCATTTGATATCATTAATCAAAAGAGTAATTTATAACACCCATCCATGGAATGCTAACTAAATTTACAGTAAGGTCAAGCTGTGGCGAACATATACCAGAATTCAGAACATGGGAAACATAAAACGAGAAAGCTGCTATCTTACAATAAGCTGTAACTTTCTCAGCAAAATGACAACAGTTTATGATTCTACATTATAATTATGTAAAGTATTTTCACAGATATGATTCTTATCATATGAAAATGTATAGAATGGAAATATTATTAAATTATTTTAGCATTTTACAACCTAATTCAAATCTGCAACTAACACAAACTAACTGTCTTCAGCAGAAAAAAAGTTAGACTACTAAAAGTTCAAAGTTTGGTTACCTACCAATAACATAGTGATCTGGAATAAATATCTTCTCTCCATTATTGTCTTTGCTGATCTGAACAACAGGGTAGTATGTGACCTCATATTGGTTGTGGAGGAGAAGAGGTGAAATTTTGTTTACCATCATCCGATCAACACCAAGTCGAAACTCATCGCGATCAGACCTTGAAAGTTCTATACCAAATACTTCCTGGTCCTTGTCAATTCCAAAAAAGATTGATCCACCCTTGCCTGAAGAAAAAAGAAAGATGATAATGATGATGATGATAACAGTAGTGCTGAAAAGGATGATGATATTGGTCATAATGATCATAATGATGGTGTTAGTGGTGGCAAAGGTGATCATGGCAATTACTGTCCTTAAGAAGATGATGGTAATGATAATGATGATGGTAATGTTGTTGGTGGCAAAGATGATGAAATGGTCATGAAGATGATGGTGATGATGATAATGGTGCTGATGATGAAGATGATAATGGTGGTGGTGAGGAAGAAAAAGTTGATTATGATGATGGTGTTGGTGGTGGTAGAAGTAATAATGCTCATCATAATGAGGAAGTGTCATGACTCTCTTTTTTATCATCATCCATCATGTCTCCTTCATCTAATCAAAAAACATATCAAAGTTTTAAAAACAAATCAAATATACATGTACCATTTTAAATGTCTCTGACCTACCTGTAAAACCATGACTGTCAGCTGATCTATTATAAATATACATGTACCATTTCAAATGTCTCTGACCTACCTGTAAAACCATGACTGTCAGCTGATCTGTTATAAATCACAAAATTTTAGTGACCATCAGATCTTTGCAAATGAAGTATTTGTACTAGCATTTGATGGAAGTCAATATAATAATGGCAATGTCCTATCAATTATTGTTCTGTAAATGCAACACTGAATAATTACCACAAACCTTTCCAAACAAATGTAAATATGAGTACCACATGATCAAAGATAAACTGTAAATACAGTCGAACCCACTTATCTCGACCTCGGTTACCTCGCCAACCCTATTAAGTCGACGTTTTTGAAGTGGAACCGCCAAATTCTCTCTTTGTCTTAGCATTTTCTCATCGGTTATGTCGATTCTTTTATGTCGCCGAACCCTAATATCTCGAGCACAAAAGAGGGCCAAATTTGCCACTTAACGTCGGTTATCTCGATCCCCATGACCAATCGCCGGCGATTTTTTTCCCTTATTGGTGACAAAAATGTCCCATCTGGCGACAGACTTTTTGGTTATTTAATTTGTACAAACAATCATGGCTTTCGACTGGATAAATAAAAGGGAGAACGGAAGGAAGCCACAAACTTGACTAAGCAATGCATTGGAATCAATCAGTACACAAATGATCCTTTGTTTGTATCGACAACCCCATCTTAGCAGTGCATTGTTACATCATAATCTGCTTATGCTGACATATGGCCGAGTACTGTATGCTTTGACAGTCAATTATGCTACCGTACTATACCTACAACTGACCGACTTCTGAAGACGCGAATAGAACAGATAAAATTAATGGAATGGCTAATCCTTCTGTTTGTTGGTTGTTACAGACACTTAAACTCCGCAAGAAGAAATAGCAAACAACAAATAAATAAGTTTTGCATAATTAAAAATAATTATTTATTTCTCAAAATACAGGAGTGAAAAAATCCCTATATTGGGTGTTAACTTATGCTACAGTAATATATACGGTCCAATATTGCCAGGTGTTGACTCGTGTAAGTTTCATTCGTGGGAATGGAGATCCTATTTTGCAAGAACACGGTCTATCGATTTTTAATTTACATGTACTTCTTGCGATTGGTTACGTTTATGCTAGCTTATGACTTACCAATAAAATGATCGTACTATACCTACAACGTGCCGACTTCTGAAGACGCGCATAAAACAGATCAAATTAATGGAATGGCTAATCCTTCTGTTTGTTGGTTGAGATATGATAAAAAGTCGAAACAGATGTTCTATGATGTATGTATCAAGACAAAGTTCGTCAATTAATTTACAACTGGCTGTAATATTTTGAAGAAGGAGTATGTCACCAAACAGAAAATCCAGGCGGTGTAAATAATATTTGTGCATTTTACTCATTGATTCTTTCCTTTTGCCATCAATCCCATGTTACGGTTACAGACACTTAAACTCCGCAAGAAGAAATAGCAAACAACAAATAAATAAGTTTTGCATAATTAAAAATAATTATTTATTTCTCAAAATACAGGAGTGAAAGAATCCCTATATTGGGTGTTAACTTATGCTACAGTAATATATACGGTCCAATATTGCCAGGTGTTGACTCGTGTAAGTTTCTTTCGTGGGAATGGAGATCCTATTTTGCAAGAACACGGTCTTTTGATTTTTTAATTTACTTCTTGTGATTGGTTACGTTTATGCTAGCTTATGACTTACCAATAAAATGATCGTACTTGGTTAACTGCGCATGTGCTGAGTTCACGTAGCACGTGATCACGGTCCGTATGGTCGTTCACTCCAATGACAGTTCACTCACTCTTGTTGATCTTGTCTGAAGGATAACATGCTGTAGCTATTCTGTTTATTTTTTCCCTTCTAAAAATGTTTGGAGGTGTTAAGAGAAAACTGGACAATCAGTCAATAGAGAAAAAGTATGAAATCATACTGCAAGGCAAAAAGCAACAAAGCATTTTAGACTTTGTAAAGAAACCATAGTAACCGCGTGTACGATACTTTTCAGAGCTGTCAGAGTGAAATGACTCGCGAATTTAATTTTGACACTGGTTAGCTTTTTGTAAAAACGAACTACACCCTGCACGTTTTTTTTTGTGATTTTGTGAGCGATCTTTGTGTTTGCAATGTTGGAGAATATAATAAAGGTTTGTATCGAGAATCGATGGTGGTTTGTATTGTATACTGGTAAATCTCTGCTGTTAGTTGGTGCACATATGTCTTTTGTTGTTAGCAAACATGTATGTACATTTTTATAGCATGCCGATCGCTTCATCAAACAAATCGCGGCAACGCAAAAAACATCCAAAAACACGTGCATATACATTCTCATTTATTAACGCACATCATGTACATAATGAAATTTCAAGCACATGTTAATATATTGCCGCCATATTGGTTTTCGTTTATCTCGATCATCGGTTATCTCGATGCTTTTTGGCAAACCCCTAGGCCGGCGACATAACCGGGTTCGACTGTATGTAAAAATTCTCTAAAATATATATCAAATAAAATAAGTAAATATATCAAATCCTTAAAACAATAGGGTTAAAATTTGTTATGTAAAACAGCATTCCATCCAAAACTGCAACGTTTTCTCAGGTTACCGGCACATGACAATAATGTTACTTAACTGAGTTCAAATCAAATATTTCTGTCTGACGGGGGTGGTAGTCAATGCAGGCAATAAGAATGTGTTTCACTGCAAGTGGAAATGCAAGATATGCACTCTAGTCCAAGTTCACCCTTCAAGAGTAATGCATGAGTCAGGTACACATGTCCTATACACAATACCACCTAATCCTTGCAGTTTTGTTCTATATGAGGGAAGCCACTCTTCAATGATAGGTTTGATTATATGAAGCTTGTTTGTGAGGTTTTCATTCCACATATTTAGCTAAAAATATGGAACATACTGATTCATATCATATTTGAAGCTAGAATGTGGAATCTTCCATTCCAAATAGTAACTACCGGGCTGCTTTGGCTGCCTTTCATTTTCTTTCATACCAATGTGACTTTCTGAGAATGCTATCATTCACTAGAACTGTATGCTTGCAAGAAGAACACGATAAAAAGTTCTATGCTCATTCTGATGAACAGTTCTGAACTTGGAAAGAGATTTCATATCCATCATAAAATTGCCCCAACAATTGGTAGAGTTCTAAATATTCAGTAAGGTCTTACAGTAAAATTCACCACAAAGACAAGTCTCAGTTGTTGAATTACTACTGACGTTAATGATCATGGTGCAAACTACCTAATAATAAGCAAACATTTATCATATTTCCCTTCTGTTGACTTTACAGATGAAGAGAGGAACTGGGGAAGATAAGCTTTAATATTTTTTTCTAACTTTTACGCAGATCATTTGTGGCAAAAATGTGTTGGCACAGTGTGATTTAAGACTGGTTATCTTATCTTCAACATAGGAAATGGTGACCAGTCCACCTGACTGTTTAGGACAAGCACCCAAAGGATCCATACAGTAATTGTACCTCAATGGACTGAAGAGTTTGGCAACCTCCGAAAATTTGGGTAGGAACTCAATAAATTTAACTCCTGATAATTTCATTTATGACTTGACCAGTTTTTCTGCCATCAACTGGATGCTGAAAATTGCAGATTTCTCCCCAAATTTGATCATTATTTGTGAAAGTAAAGGGTTTTTATTAGAGAGGAACAATCCTGTTCTTTCTTCTAACTTATTTTCCAGTAGTGTTGGAACCCTGTGAGTGGCCTGGGAAGGTAGGTTGATGTGCTGCTGACATAATTCCAACCAGACCGAACTCAGTCTTTTAGGATTACAGAAACTTTGAGGCAAAAGCTTGAGTACACCACTCCCTTAATAACTCGCACCCTGATAACTTGCAAACCCGCTTGTAATGCGTGGTCAGGTGTGGATCCCATTTTTTTTTTACCAGAAAACACACACCCCAACTGATCCCTATTTATTGAACTTGAAGAAAATCGCTATCGAAATTGCTAACTGAAACACTGATATCTCACTCGTTTAATGGTTAAAAACAGTAGACAGGACCTGGAAATTTTAATCAACATTTTGAAATTATCAGCTTTTCATAAGAAGTCATATAATTGGCTACATTTTCTTTCCAAATGACATTCTTAGTACATCATAATTAAAGATATTCAAGGAAATTTCAATAAATGAAAATGTCACGCCTGGTGTAGGCAGAACATAAATAATTAAATATTAAATTAAAAAATTTTTATTAAGTGAAATTTGTGTTTTAATTCTATCTTTTAGTTTCTCTTAAGTGTAATCATCATAAATGCAAATGTGTATTTAAACATAAAATGTGTCAGCTATGTCCACAGGCATTTCTCTGAGAACCTAGTCCTGACCGTGTTTTGATAACTTACTTGCGGAAGTATTGGTTGTATTGTTGCACTGAATTAAAAGCTGACCTCTTTTTTATTATCATGTCAATTATGTCTTTTGAATCGAATAAAGGTGGTTGAATAAAAGAAAAGTTAAAAGGCACGCAAATCCATCCTACTTAAAATCTAGCGGCCCTGGTCTTATGTCGGGTGAACTCACTTGATCAATCGAACACTGTTATAAATGTTATTATGTATGTAACATAAACTACCTTAATTTAACCAACTCATTCATAATTGTGATCAAAGATAGCAAGGCAACCTAGTGAAACGAATACTTCGCAAAATAAGAGCTTGGTTTCACAGAAATGGACCATTGTGGGCAAGCGAGTTTCAGAGAATTCCTGAACTGGCACTTAGAGATATCATCAAGGATGATAAGAAGTTTCACTATTACTTCCAATGAAATCATGACATTAATATTGTCCTAACTGAACAATACAAAATTTGAGTTTTGATGTAGATGATTGTCTCAGGAAATAAATGTTGCTAGTTTTTGAAAAAAAGGAATCTTGTTTGGTGCTGTATCAACAGTTACTCTAGTTCCCTGCTACGCTGACTCCTGACTTGGTAGAATATGATTAAATACCACTCCAGGAACCAGACTAATAGAAACCAAAAAGCAATGACGTAATACAAAGATGTTTTTTGTACACGTGATGATGGCTGAAACCAGTTGGAATGATCTTTCACATGTTGGACACTTTGAAAATAAATGTTATTTATACAGAATAATGAACAACTTCATTAGAAAAGGCACATTATCAACAATTATTATCAACATGATTGTGAAACTAGGATTCAGTCATTAAAAAACCCAGTTCCCTACCCTCCCTACCCCACCCCCACGGTTTTCTCGAAGTACAGCCTAAGTGGATTTTTCAGTATTTGGAGGTCCCTCGGTAACTTGCGCCCTCACTTACAGTAAGGTCTATGTTTGTAGACCCTGTTGTGCACGAGTTATCGAGAGAGAGGTGTATGACCTATACACAAATACTGTGATAGTGACAACTCGTGATGTGTTATGTATATTTAATTTTCATTGTTTGTTATATTTTTTATCATTATATGCTATGGTTTATGTAAACTTGTATCTTGTAGCTGACCTTGTCCAAAATCAAGTTCACTGTTTACTGGACAAAATCATTGATTTATTTAAAATTCTGTAAACAACTAATACATAGGTAATATTTTCTTCATGAATATGTGTTTAATTTTAGGATCATTATCAACAGAAGAAAACATTTATCTTTGTCTGAGTCAAGGACATTGTGCTTACTTCATTCTATACTATAATTTTAGTAACAGATTTTATCTGGTAAACATCTGGAATCTTCAAGAATGAAATTTTCCATTAGGTAATATTTGTTTTAAGAAAATGCTAATTGTGACCGAGGTCAGGTAGAGAAGTATAAAATCATGTTTACTGAAAAATTATTTATTGCTGTGATAATATCTGGACAGTATTCATTGTTGTCTATAGTATTTTGATTTAGAATCATTCAAATTCTTCTTCTCTGGAAATACAAGTGCCCCATTATAATATTCTTGGACAGAGAGACTTGGATTTATAGTGCAATTCAAGGAAGGAAATACTCTAGGATAATATTATTGTTATTCAATAAAAGACTGTTGGCACATCACCACGACACAGGCCATCAGAGGCACATCAACACCTTCACTGTTGAATTTTTGGAATACCATTAAAGTTTATTCAGAACTTTTTTCATTAGGATTTGTTTTAGTAATTCTAGGATTATATGGATTTAATTCACAGTACCATAAGTTGTTTTTACCCTGTTCCACTTTGTATTCTAGACAAAAAAAAAATCATCTGCCATACAAAACTTGTTGTTTTTCTCTCTTTTCTGTTACTTTGTTAAAGACCATAAGGTGTGTTTCTACTTGAACCACTAGGAGAGGGTCTGTTGTCTATCCACCAGGCATACAGATTTTGCAACTCTGGGTTTGGAATAAAGAACTTGTATGCACTGTTCAGTGGTGAGGAAAGGGCAGGTCTATCCTTGGAATTGCTAATGCTAGATCAAGGTTGTAGCAGATCTGAATTTTAAAGCTTGATGGGGGTCATCAGGATTAGTCAGTACTTAGATCTTCTGTATATTTTTGCAAGACTTCTGGACCTTCAGGGGACGTTAAGGGGAAAGGCATTTTTACCAAGATTATTCCAATTCACAGACAGGGCATCAGTTGCCCAGGTTTTTGGGCCTGTAGAAAGCAAGACAAGATTTTGAAGTTGGTGTTCCACCCCTCCCCAAGATAGTCTGCAATTAGTCAACCCCACTGCATAAAGGTCTGACTGATGACCAAGGGATGAAAAGACCATGCAGTGTGAATAATCCAATTCCATCATGGCAGTGAGTTAAAAAGGAACTTGACCTGCCTTGGTGGTGGTCGATTTGAATGTGTCTTTTGTTGACAAGACACCACTTGAGAAAATATCAAACAGGATGCTAGAGGTATGGGGTCTTGTTTCTCTAATGGTTTCTTACGTGACTGACAACAATCAAATTGATGGGAAGAATAATGACACGCTTTCCAGACAACATCTCCTGCTGACATCCAAAATTAAAGTTAAAAATTATAACATTCTTCAAATATAGGGTCAAAATTTGCTACATAAACCTTGTTCCCTCAAAAATCAACATACAGTTCTTTAACTGAGCTCACTTCAAAATACTCTTTGTCTCACAGTGTGGAAGCTGATACATTCAACAATGTTTTATTGTCTGTGGGTATCCATGGAGTATGGAACAGTGATGGATTTCTCTGGTACCAATCCATGATACATCCATGGATCCATACTGGATACTGTACGAGAATGATTCACTACATCTAGTGGTAGTTAAGCTAGGCATATTTGACAACTGGACTGGACCTGGCATAACTGGATGCCAAATGCCCATTCTTTGGGTCCAGAACTGGGAATACTGGAATCACAGATAACAGTTACCCAGTGATGGTGATAGAAGGTGTACGTCAAAGCTCTACCAAATCTGGATTAATTGTTTGGGGCCAATTGACTTCTGATGAATAAGTCCAATACCAGCCATTACTGGAATAATCTAGTACCAGGGTCTGTATGAATTGATGGAACCTCCATGTGGGCAACAGTTCCGTGTCAGCATTGGCCCTGTAGTGTGTCATTATGGGATTGTCTCATCATTGCACTGTGTACTCAGTATACTTGGAAAAAAGATCACTATACCCAGTTCTGGTAGTTGAAAGTATAGGTCAAGGCTGTGTTGGGCCTCCAGTGGCTGCAATGGACATGGCCCAGTGGCTGCAATGGGCATGGTCCAGTGGCTATTCTAGTAATGATCAAAATAGCCAGTGTTGATGGAATATCCATGACTGGTCCTACTGGGCCACCATATAATGTTGGTATTGGTCCAATATGTTGTGCCATGACAATATGTTCTGACTGTAACGTCGGGGGTTATGGCAGGGCTGTACCTTTATAAGAAAACCATGATGGCATAATTTTCATCTGAACAAGTAATGTTTCCACCAATAGAAATTCAGGCATTAGAAGATTAGGGATAGACTATGACCTAAAAGTATAGCTTAACCAAAGTCATGGATGCATTAAAAAAGAAAGTTACAATGATCAATTTTTTTATATAATGATCTAGTACTCAATATAATGGATCCATTGACAAAGCCATGTGACTGTACACTCAAAAGTTGTATGACACACTGACCATACACCAACAGTAAAAGAAGTCACTGAAGTGTGAAATGCAGTTCAAGTGAATTACTTTTGGCATGTCTATTTAGTTCCCTGCAAGTTAGGTCCATGCACTAATCAACAATAATGTATAAGTGTGAGTGCATGAAAAATTAACCTAACGCAATGCAAAACTAAGCCAAGTAATGATGGTGAGAAGGGCAGACAAATGGACAGATGTGATGCTCTAGGCAGATGAGGTTAACACTAAATGCCCATTTCACATTTACTGTGGATGACATAATAATTGTGTGCATCCTCTGAAAGCCACCAAAAAGGTAGGAAAAAAGATGAATTCAAAACTTTAATCTAATTATGCAGACATAAAAAAATTTATTTTATACTTTTCATTATAAACTGTAAAACAAAATAAGCAAACACTGTATTAAAAGCTAACAAAAAAGGGTTAAAAAATGCTTATAGAGACACAAAAGAGAAAATGAAATTCAATTCCTGCATAGGTATATCACCAAAACTTTCAACATGAATTCTAACCTGACATCTACATGTGCAGATGTTGCCAGAATCATAGCATAAATTGTCTTGTACATCTTAAAGGCAATAATCAGGATAGTTATGGTCATGCTTTTTGACTCGAGTAGAATGATGAATCACTATACTGAAAGTTTGGTCTGTACCTGATTTCACAAACCTAACATGGAAATGTTCACATCCCCATTGGGCTTGTGTAGAAAGTAAATTCCCAAAAAACAAAAACAAAATCTTATAGTGATTGGAAAAATGAGAAATTCAGTATTAAAATTCTAAACTATTATTCAACAGAAAATATGCATTTCCAAATTTGACAACATTGACAAGAACACAAACGTCTATTATTTAACGTACCATTATTCAGAAATCCACATACATGTTGGGCAACAGATATTGAGGAAACTTGCTTAATGTCTCCATCAGGTCGTAGTTCGTGGGTGGCACCATCTTGGAATTTTACATTAGTCTCTGGAAGGTGAAAAAATGTATTTTATTTGCATCTTAAATACCATAATTATTCTAATAGAAGCCTCCCTTCTAATAAACATACCCCTCCCATTTTATCCACAAAAAGATTGAAATATTTGTCTTATTAAGGCTTAAAGATCTGTATATATCCATTATTGTATTTCCAAATAATTAAAACAGTACATAAGAAATCCAAGGACTATTTAAATATCAAATTAATTTAATTTAGGAACATTTTCAATCAAACAGTGATATATGGCATTCAACGCCCCCCCTGGAAATTCTACTGCCCTTGGGGAGTCTATTAGAATAACTATCATATTCATAACATAATCAAATAAATGCAGATCTGATTCATATAGATGAAAATACAGATGACTTGAGGAGAAATGGTAAGAAAGCAAAACAATTTTTATTTGGTGGCTGATTGGAAATATTCATATCATATTCCTTAAAAATAAAAAACAACAAACATTCCAATGTCATGTTATTTCTGAAAGTAAATGAAGTCAAGAATGTATGCTGGCAATTAGTGTGCAATTATTTAAAGATGACAAAAATCTGAAATCAAATTAGGTGGTAATGCAATATATGAAATGGTAATTAATGGGTCAAGTCCATTTATAGATGACAAAGCTCTGAAATCAAATTAGGTGGTAATGTAATTTATGAAAGGGATGTGATATGAATAAAATATTATGAAGTGTCCAGTAATTATATCTAGGACAATTTGCATAAAGCATAATGCATGAAAAGAATGGTTGTATGTATATATTTATTACTATTCACAAATAATGAGAAGATTAATTGTTTAAAAACAAAACAATTACAACAATGGCCTTTCAAAATGCAAAACATCTTGTTTGTGGGACACTAACTCCAACTGGTGTACATTATAGGATGTAAATGTGTTGCAATTGATGTTAGTCTTGATTATTGTGAAAGATGTGATGATGGAAATCTGGGAGCTTTTGACAATTTGTGTGTACTATGACCACAGCAGAAGGTCATATGATGAAATATAGCTGTGATGAGAGATTCACCATCGCTGATCTACACTGGAAAACACCATCATACACACTTAGGAATGTGATAAAAATTTGTTTTATCCTATGGTAGAAATGTTCATACGCTATAATTATGATGTAATTTATCTGATGTCACTGATGGAAAAATTATACCACAGAGATTGTGCACACATTATACCACACAGACTGTGCAAATATCTTATACAACAAAGATTGTACACATATTATACCACACATACTGTATATATACAATATCAGAGATTGTAAACATTTTATACCACATGGACTGTACATATATACCACAAAGATTGTATACATATCATACTACAGACTGTACATTTATACCAGACTGTACACATATTAAACCAAGATTGTACACACATTATATACCACATACTGTTCATATATTATACCACAGACTGTACATATATTATACCAGTGATAGTACACACATTATACCACACTGACTGTACACATATTATACCAACAAGACACACATTATACCACATACTGTACATATATTGTACCACAGACTGTACACATATTATACCATAGAGTGTTCACATTACCACAGACTATACACATATTATAGTACACAGATTGTACATATATCACACCACACAGATTTTAGACGATCGCTTGAGACTTTCCATTCATCACGACAGTTTGAAATCCCCCGTTTGGATCGAGTTTAGCAGCCCAGCAGAATTGACACCTTCCAAAGTCATCGACAAGATTCAACACGTACAGCAATCCAACGACGAGTTTCACATCAGTGTCGGAAAAGCGACACTGTTCATGACCCACGTTTCTCTTCCCAAAGGGACCGGACAGCGCAAAAATGTATTATTGGTGGACAACCTTCGCAGCGTCAAGCGCGGCCTCGTTCAAATTAGCAATCCTCAAGACAAGATGTGTTTAGCCCGTGCCATCGTGGTGGGACGAACGCATGCCGACAAGAACGACAAGGTAGAATGGAAAAGAGTTTGGCAAACAATTTAAAAATCGGGTCGAGCCAAACAACCAAGGGAAGCAGAACTCCTGTTACATCAAGCGGGGATATCCAAAGACACACTCTGTGGCATTCCTGAAATGCAAAAACTGCAAGACGTCTTGGCTCCACGCTACACCTTGAAAGTGCACCCTCAAGAAGTGCGCGGACCCCTGTTGTTTCGAGGCAAAAATTTCAAAGACGGAAAATACATTCACGTCTATCATCACGATGAACATTTCGATGCCATTACCAGTATCACTGCATTCCTGGTATACTGTTATTACTGTGAGAAATGTGACTATGGCTATAACAATCGAGAGTAACACAAGCATTGTGGACCAAAATGCTCAGAATGTTTGGCCCCTAAACCCTGTCTTGACGAAGGACAAAAACGAGTTCAGTGCTCAGCTTGTCAGCACACTTTTGTCAGTCCAACCTGTTACCAAGAACATCTGAAGACGCAAGGTTTACAGCATAAAAGAGCATGTCAACTCCTGAGATTGTGCCCTACTTGTGGACAAGGCATACGTACCAACAGTACCAAGGCTCACGTATGTTCAGGAAAGAAGCGATGTCACATTTTTCACCGAATTGTGGACTTGGAACACGAATGGTACATTGAAAAATACCATTCCAAACATGAAGAGCAAGATAACCAGAAGAAACGGAATTTCATCTTTTTCGATTTCGAATGCATGCAAGAGACGGGTATTCACATTCCTAATTTCTGCGTGGTTCACCGAGCGTGCGAGAAGTGCATCCAAGAGCCTATCTTTAGTCATTGCCCTCACTGCAGCAAGATTCCTGGAGGACGTGAAAACATCTTTCGGGGACCGAACACTCTGGCCGATTTCGCCCAATGGATCTTAGACCCGATCGACGAGACGTGGAACCAAGAGGACATCGAAAGTTACGGAGATTGTCATCGCTATGCCACGGTGATGGCTCACAAGTTCTCGGCATACGATGGACAATTTATTCTCAGATACTATATGGAACAAAGTACCGAACGTCCTAAAGTGACTTTAAATGGTGCCAAAATCATTTCCATGCAAGTGGGCCAAGTGCAGTTTAAAGATTCGATGAGTTACTTGGCCATGCCTTTGAGTCGCATGCCTAAAACGTTTGGAATGACAGAAATGGTCAAAGGCTATTTTCCGCACTTTTTCAATACCGAAGCCAATAAACACACCGTTCTACCCCATTTGCCCGAGGCTTACTACTACGACCCCGAAAACATGCGTACCGAACAACGTGAAACTTTCTACGCTTGGTACCACACTCACGCCTCGGACCCCTTCGACTTTCAGGAAGAAATGTTAAAGTATTGTCATTCCGACGTGGACATTTTACGGCGTTGTTATGGAAAATTTCGAAAACTGTTCATGGAGCACGGAGGGATCGACCCTTTGAAAAAAGCCTGCACCATTTTCAAAGCGTGCTCCTTAGTGTACCATCAATGATTCATGCCCGAAAACACCCTAGCTGTCATAAGCTCTCAAACGACGAACTTTGTGAAACGTTAATACTCGGTCAAAGCCCTATGCTGGTTACATTACTTATGTGACAAGGAAGGCAAATGGATCCAACATGCTCGCAACGGAGGAGGCGAAAAGACCATCGGAACGTACTTGGTGGATGGCTGGGACTTAGACAACCCTAAGATCGTGTACGAGCTTAACGGGTGCTTATTTCACGGTTGTCCCATCTGTTACCCTCAACGTGGCACTAAAAATCGGTTTTTACAACGGACCATAGAAGACTTGTACCAGGCTACTTGTCAGCGTCGCTTGAAGTTTGAACAGCAAGGATACCAAGTGGTGGAAATGTGGGAACACGAGTACGATCACCGATTGAAAACCGATCTCGAGTTTAAACTCATCGTGGAAAGTTACAAGCTGGTGGACCCACTGAACCAGAGGGACAGCTTGTACGGAGAACTGACGAATGCACCTGTTTGCTGTACCACGCCGACGAGGAGAAAGAAGAAGAAATCAAATACTTGGACGTGTGTTCGCTGTATCCTTACGTGTGCAAATATTGTCACTTTCCCGCTGGGCACCCACAATTGCTGACGGAACACATCGACCTGGACAAGATTCGACAATACCAGGGATTGATCAAGTGCGAAGTCATGCCTCCCACGAACTTGTACCATCCCGTTTTATCTCACCATTGCCAAGGAAAACTGATGTTTCCCTTGTGTCATACTTGTGCCGAAACGTGCAACCAAGACCAACCTTGTCAGCACATTCGGGAAGAACGTGCCTTAACGGGAATGTTGGTCAGTGTGGAATTGTTCAAAGCTCTGGACTTGGGATACCAACTGTTAGAAGTGTACGAAATTTACCACTTTCGCAAGACAGAAGAATACCACAAGGGCGACGAGACTCAGAAAGGCATTTTCGCAAATACGTGGATGCCTTTTTGAAACTGAAACAAGAAGCTAGCGGCTATCCTTCCTGGTGCCACACTCCCGAAGACCAAAAGAGATTCAAAGAGAAGTACTGGGAACAGGAAGGCATCACTTTACACCACGTGGTGGAAAACGAAGGAAGGCGATCGTTTGCCAAAGTGATGTTAAATTGCTTGTGGGGCAAAACAGCACAACGACCGTATTTACCCAAGACGGAGTATTTGACAGAACCTTCCCGCAATTTCCAGATGATTCACGACAAAACCAAATACATGAACCACGTGAAAGTCATTCGTGAGGACTTGATATTAGTCAATTACGAAGAAGAACTGGACTTTGTAGAAGCCGACGAATTTGGAAATGTCATCATTGCGGCCTACGTGACAGCCCATGCTCGCTTAAAATTGTACGAAGTGTTACACCAGTTAGGAGATCGTGTACTGTATTTTAACACGGACAGTTGCATCTACATCGATCGCCTGGGTCAACGTCACCCGGTCATCGAAGGAGACCATTTAGGAGCCTGGACGGACGAGCATCCCAACGACAAGATTATAAGTTTTGCTAGTGGCGGTCCTAAAAATTACGGTTACGAATACCGTAACCTCCAAGAAGAAGTGCACACCGAGTGTAAAGTGAAAGGATTGACTCTCAGTTATCGTACCAGTCGAGTGGTGAACTTTGCCGTATTGAAAGAAACCTTGCAGTCTGGACAGGATGGAAATTTTAAAGTGAAAACATACGAACCGCACAAGATTGTACGTTTACCCACACACCAAATCGTCAGTCGGCCCTTGCAAAAAGTCTATTAAATCGTGTACCAGAAGCGAGTACGGCTTCCCAATCACTTTACTTTACCGTACGGTCACGCCGATATTGGTCAGCATATAAAAAGTCCAAGACCGATAGTTCATTGTGACTACCAAGACCAAGCGAGAAAGATGAATCCTTTCAGAGAAGCACAAATGAAGTTCAGACCGGCACAATTCAAGGTCTGTGATTCTCAAGTGGAGTGCGATGCTGTACCTTGCGATTCAGTATCACATCATGGGAACTTTGATATGACTACCACTACACCTACCATGGAAAGAGATGCTGTGCGTGTCAAACCTGAGGGATGCGAAAGCGACGCCACTCGTCATCGTACACCTTTTCGCTTTACTGGTTTTCATGGTGGATGTCATCATTATGAAACCATGCGGCTACCACTCTACAGATGTCATCCAAAACTGAGCAAACTCCTGCGGATTTCACCGTACCCTCATCGAAATGAACCTGTGAAAGACGAATATTCGTTCCCAGCGCGTTTTGCCTGAATACTGCGACTTTGAAAGTCGATTCCAAACCTTGCGAGGAAAATGGCCAAAATATCTGGGAGGACCTACCCCCGAAGAATTAGCCACAGCCGGATTTATCTACTTGGGCGAAGGGGATAAATTCAAGTGTTTTAGTTGCGGTGTGTCACTTCACCAATGGGAACAGAAAGATTCCGCTTACCTGGAACATGTTCGATGTTCTTCGGATTGTCACTACTTACCTTTAGTGGGACCTCGTCATTGAAGTGGCATACCATGTCGTTTAAGAAACCAGCTTGGCTAGGAGTCAAACGTTGGGCAACACCTAGACAAGTATTTAAACCCCATTTAAAAATAATATTCAAAGATTACCGAACGAATTGCAAGAGAAGATCTACAAGGATATTTGGCAAGGACTTATCCGAGCAAAATCTCAATTGGTGACTGTGGGATTTTTATTTCGAGAAATTCACAAAAGGAAACTGACAAAAGTCAGCAAACAAGTCCGATTTCTCTGGATCAAGTCTTCGTTCATCCGATTATTCCGCTTTAGACCATTTACATCAGAAGATTTTATTACCATTCTTGACCGTTTCCTGGAATGGCAGTGGCCTGAAATTACTCACTATATTCGTCACTTTCGCTCTCGGAGAAGTGTTTGACTGACATGGTCATGGATACTTTACAAGAGAACATTCGTGGCTTGCCTGTGGAGTTGAGAGAACGCATTTACCGAGAGTTGGTCAAAATACAAGTCAAACGCAAAGAACAATTGCATCCGTTACGTCACGGATGTTTAAACCTCTGGTACCTAAATGCTATAAGAGGACTGATTCTTGTGAAAGCGTTTCAGTGGTCAGACATTGTTCAACTGGACGAAGAATAGAAGACTTTGGTTGCTACTCATCCTAATATTTTACACAATGTAAACGTAGTTCAAGAGGAAACTTCTGTGCGACGTGTGGTATGTGAGTTAGTGACAAAATAGTTTGGATACGTCGACGGAGTACGACCACTTCTGTGCAAAAAGTACATTTATTACCCCCGACAAAAGAGGTATAAAAACGGACTGCCATGCCACGACCTTTATTATTCGTGATACAACAGATTCCGTGGAAGGAAATCAATGAAAATATTCAAACGGTGGAGAATTACCATCGCATATTACGAGAACTGTATCCATTGAATTGAGGTCGACGTGTGGTGTGTGTCTTAGTGACTTGCTTTCTGGGATTTCGTTTACAGGCCGATTCATTGTGGACTCTTTACGAACAGTACATACCCCCCAAAACGTGAAAGTGGTCCCTTTAAATGTTCAAGAGAGGCTCATTCTGTTAAAAGCTTTGCGCTTTCATCTCGATACTTCTCGACCTCTACAGGAAAGAAAGATTCCTCAACTTTTAGGTACTGGAGATGTGTACAATGATGTGTGTGTAGCTTGTGACTTACTCCCTCACTGGAAAGATGTAAGTAACGGGAAAAGTTGGGGTTTCGAGGCTTGGACAAAAGAAGTGGCACACTTTGCCCAAGATTTGTCATTCTAAAAAATTAAAACGTTCAGTGAAAAAGGTAACTTTTAAACCTGTGTTAGTGACAGTACCAGAAGAAGACGAACCACTCCCTTCAGGACAGGACAGGACCGTCATTGACATCCCCGAAAGGCCATTGCGGGAGGACCCCTGTGTGAATGTGCCCAGTGTAGAGACTCTAATCACATTACACACTGTCCCTAGGACATCACATCTTGATCACCAAAAATGTTGTACAGAGACTTGTTTATATTCCACTATGATCGTTGTGATGTGTCTTTTATTCATGTTCTTAACCATTTGGCTTTTATGTATTTTTGTCTTTCGTGTTGTTCACAATTAAAGATGGCAATAAACGTGTCCTGAAAAAAAGGATAAAAACTCTTGTCTTCTCTGTCTTCGTGTCAAAAGTGACATTCCTTACAGTACTATGGCTACCTTTACTGTCTATGCTCCCTCTTCCTCCACTTTCAAAGTCATCAACGAGCACATAGATCGTGCTAGTTGGGACGCCTTGTATCTTCGCCATCCTTTTAACATGCTCATTGCTGGACCGAGCGGTTCAGGCAAAACCGAATTTGTCAATCATTTGATCGATCGTCCACCTCAAAGAATCGTGTGGTGTTACAAAGAGTGGCAATCGGCGTACAGCCGTCTGCGAGAAAGGCAAGGCGAGTCGATCGTCTTTGTGGAAGGCATTCCTGGCGAAGACGACGGGATCGTGTCTGACCCCAGTCAAACCCATCTGGTCATCTTCGACGACATGTTAGGAGAAGACGAAGAAGAATTAAACTGTGGTTTACGCGCAAAGGGCATCATCCTAATGCCAGTGTCATTTACATCACTCAAAATTTGTTTCAGCAAAGTAAAGCCCTTCGCACCATCAGTCTCAATGCTCATTACGTGGTCTTGTTTAAAAGACCTAGAGATAAATCGCAAGTGCAAGTCTTAGCCAAACAGTTAGTAATGCCTTGGCTGACTCATGCGTACGACGATGCCACTTACACTCCACACGCCTATTTACTCGTGGATTTAAAACCCAGCACCCCCGATTATTTGCGATTTCGTACCCATCTGTTTCACCACTGATGCCAAGACGGAGGGCCTGTCGTGTACACGTCCCCGTCGTCGACTTAACAACAACAACAGCCAAAAAGGTCTATAAAAACCTCGGTCACTTTGGGTCTGTCTCACACAGCGTCAACATGACGTCCCTTTAGTCTCATCTTCCCATCAAATTAATTGGTGCCCTGTACGGCATCAGTCGCGAAACAAATACACAAATACGTGCTTGTGTCTTAGAAGTCAGTCTCAAAGAAGTCTTACGATGGTTTACGGTGACAGCGCGTCAATTACTGCAAGGCATCATTCACATTCCACATCAAACCAAACGTTTTTTTGACAGAAACAAAGTAGCCTTGACGCAACTGTCCGATCCTCGCATCGGCACTCAAACCAAAAAGCAAATCATTTTGAAACATGCAGGTGGTGGTTCTCTAGGAGGTGTCATCATTCGTTCCCTCTTAAAATGGGATCCCAATGCTCCCGAAGTCGTCCCCAAGAAAAAAGCTACTCCTCCCCGACGTACTTAGAAGAAAACGAAAAAGAGCAACGGTGTCACAGCCTCAGAAAAGAAAAAGAAAAGTCCACAGAAAACAGCTTCTACACGCAAGAGAGGTACTGCCGCCAGGACGCAATCTTACATTTGCAAACCACGACCTGCCGCAACGGTGACTGCGTCTCCAGTGGCCTCAGGCTCTTCCACTTCTCCGTTGTTGGTGATGCCTGCCAAACCCGATTTGACACGTGTCTTTCCTAATTTGATGAAAAATTGGAAACCCGCGTCTCCAAAACTTCTCGTCCAGTGGTGACACCATCTTCCTCTTTAGCGGCAGTGGCCGTTACTCACAAAGTACCTGCCCCCAAAATCAAAGTCCAAGAGAGATCGGGTGTGTTAAAAAGTTTGCTGGATTTGTCCAAGCAAGAACTGTCCCGATTGAGTCCGTTACGAACCCCTCCACGACGTGTGATGCCTGCTATGAAAATGATACGACGAGCCGACAATCAGTGGCGACGCATTCCAGTATAAAAAAGACATGAGGTAAACGATAGGTTCAGCATTTTTTGTGCTCTTGAACGCACAAAGATGTCCCCTCAAAGACGCGCACACCGTCACCATCGTCGTTCTTCTGTCCAAAAAGGAAAAGGAAAAAGAAAAAGACTACCCCTTCATTCAGCCAAACATTGGGACCTGTTGTCCGTCCTGTCCAAAGCTCCTCCACCCATGCGAAAAAACTCATTCAAACCGCCTCCAAAGACGTCATCGATACGGTGAAAGAATGTTGTCTGAATGTCTTGAAAGTCGCGATACCTTTGTCTAAACATCTTGCTTAGCCAAACATCGACATGTTCGTCGCCAAATGGTCCAACAGAAAATCCCCATTCGTCAAAAGAAAAAGATGTTGGTGCAACGCGGAGGAATTTTTCACCTGGTAGGCACCTTTCTGGGAATAATAGAAGGACCCTTGCTGGAAGGAGTATTGGTAACGATGGGAAGAATCCTGGAATGAAGATACAAAAGGTCCAAGAAGATAAAAGGAGGCCTCTGGAGTCAAAAGATCTCAGACGTGATCATTGAAATCCGATGGAAGGACGAAAACTAGCTTTAGTACCTTGCAAACGATGGAAGGAATAACATCGTTGGCAAGAACAATGGGCCCCGCATTTACCTCCCAATCCTCATTTGACCTAGATGTCCCAGTTACAACACGAATTGCAATAATTGATGGATCGCAACGATTTGTCCGAAACGGAAAAATTGCAACCATATGGTCAGTTGTTGCAACGACTGCAACTCTTTCACCAGAAGGCTTTAGACGAAACAGCTCTACCCGCTCTGATTTTAAGACTCTGATGAAAAGTCCACCACCACCTCTACCTCAACCCCCAGCGGTCAAGACAGCTGCAGCCCCACGGATGCCTGAAGCAGAAGAGGCACGAGAAGTCTTTCAAACACCGTCAGCAGCTCCCATCCCTAGTAAGATTGCAGCGTCCTTGTTGACCCCATCCCCTAAACCACAACGAGAAAAACTTAAAGCTTGGGGTAAAAAGATTATGTCCACTCCTTCTTCGACAGAAGTCAAAAAGAAAAAGGGAAACCAGAAGTGAAGAAAAGAAAAGAAGACCAAAGCCGTCCCATTACCACCATCGCCACCGCCACCACCACCACCAAAACTACCTTCGAGTTCTACTCCTGTGGCACATCGGACAGGTAAAGCCGTTTCTAAACCACCCCTCCGTCCCATCCAGAGTAGCATCAGCGAAGAGTGGATAACTTATTAAAAAATGGAGAAGGTTTCAGCCAGCATTTACTACGATCTATCCCATCCTGCAGGTTACGGAGGAGTTTAGAAATTGTATCGTGCTGCCAAAACTCGACTGAAAAGTGTCCGATTACCTCAAGTGCAACGATTTTTACAAGAACAAGCCACGCCCACCTTACACAAACCCATTCGACCAAAATTTTCTAGAAGTCGCACCCGAGTGGAGGGTATCGATCATCAATGGCAAGCCGATTTAGCCGATGTCTCTCATTTGGCCACCTACGATCGTGAATCCAAATATTTGTTTTGTGTCATCGACGTCTTTTACAAACTAGCCTGGGTTGTGCCATTGACTTCCAAATCGAGCAGTGAGTTAGTGCGAGCCCTCCAACTGGTGTTGAAACAAAGCTGACGTCACCCTCTTCGATGGCAAACCGACAAAGATACCGAATTTCTGAACCAAGCCTTCTTAAAGAAATTGAAGAAACGTGACATTCATTTTTTCTCCACCGAGAATCCCGAAACCAAAGCCAGCATCGTGGAACGTTTTCAACGCTCCTTGAAAGAACGCATGTGGAAATATTTTACGCATCAACACACCCTCAAGTACATCGACGTCTTGCCGCACCTAGTCCTAGCGTACAACCAATCTTACCATCGGAGCATCTGACGTGCCCCCCAAGGAGTGGCTCCTGACAACAAAGTGACCGTCTTCGAGCGCCTGTTTGGTACGTCCCCGACTGTGACTGTCCCCAAGAAAGGTGGAGTGTTGGTAGCAGGAGATTGGGTTCGCACTGGCAAAATCAAACGCACTTTCGACAACGGTTCCTTAACCAACTGGACCACCGAAATGCTTAGTGTCACTGAACGAGTGCGTGGCCGTCATCCTCCCGTCTGTAAATTGGAAGACACGAACGGGTAAGTGTTAAAAGGAGCGTTTTACTTGCCCAAGTTACAACGTGTGACCAAAATAGATGACGAAGCGTACTAGATAGAAAGCATTCTCGATCGAAGAACCCGAAAAGTGGGAAAACGACGTGTCAAAGAAGTCAAAGTACGTTGGAAAGGCTATCCTCCCGGTTTTGACTCTTGGATCGACGCTTCGCAAATCATCGACTATGAAAAGAAGTGACCATCATGCCCTTCAACAAAGCCGCAGCTACTGCAGTTACCACTCCTTCCCCCAGTTCTTCTCTGCAAGATCTACAAAAGCAACCCTTGCGGGTGTGGTGTGGAGAACGTGTGCCTAAAACGCAAATAGTCTTTTTCTGCCAAATCTTTCTGGTATATTGTGTCATCGGTGCTGCAATTGCCAATTTGAGTTTGCAACAAGGAGACAAACAATTGTGGACCATTTTACTCAGCAGTTGCATTGGTTACCTTCTCCCCAATCCGTCCCTGAAATATTCTTCTAACGGGAACAACAACGGGAGTCTTGCGACCAACGTCAGTCCCCCTCCCAACAGTCACCATTCCAATCACAACAATCCTCTTTTAGACACTCCTCTGACTTCCAGCGACCACTTGGACACAAGAACTTTGGAATTATGAGTAACCAATTTTACTTAACATTACCCAGTGACAGTTCCATGGAGGTGTTTCCCAAAAACAGCCAAATTACCTTAGGCCATCCAATTGGATCACGAAGCTCATTGGGAAGTGGCTTTAATGGAAATTATTCACCCTACACAAATCCTAAATATCCTTCCATATCAAAACACTTTTAAGGTGGAAGTTCATGACGAGCAAGTCCAACAAAACTTGGATGAACGCACCACTGCAAGTGACTCTATGAAAACACAAGACCCCAAAACTAAACGGCTGACCTATGAGTTGGTAATTCTACCAGGCTATTATTTTAGCGGTCAACATTTGGTGAACACTATTGCTACTAAATTCAATACCGTGTTTGGCAAAGCCTCGGAGAAAACCAGAAAAAGTGTCACCCTCGAGTACCATAAAATAGCTCTTGGCCTACTAATCAAATTTTCAGAGGACAAAGTATTGGGCATTACATTTTGTCCTGAATTGTATGACATTTTGGGTGGAGATCACAAGTTGATCAAGATTAAAACTGAAATACCTGCCGTTACCGGCAACTTGGATTTTGCGAAATATTTTCGATTCACTGTAGAAATGAACCAAGGACTGAATCTGAACTTTGTGTACTCCGATGTGCTGGAGTACAACGTGGCGAGACACACCTCCTTACCGTTACCGCGTGTCATTCCTTTCAAAGTGGATTCTGCCACGAACGCTGACGAGGAAGGTGGAAACACCTATCACGTTCACCGAGAATTGGTACATCCTCACTATTTGCCCGTCAGTAAGTCGTATTTCGACACTTTCAACATTACTATAAAAGGAGATCTGGGACAAAATATTCCATTCACCAAACGGAAAGTCACAGTGAAACTCCATTTTTCGAAAATGATTACTCTAACCCTTGTCAATCATGTATCCTGTGTACCAAGGTGTCGCTCGACAGCGTGGACATGGTTTAGAATATATGCTCAAGTCAGCCTTTCGTTCTGTGACCCCCGTTTTAAAACCGATGGTGAAACGGGGATTTCACGCCTTGAAAGATGACGCGTTGACGCAAGGTAAAGAATTTCTCCAAAAATGTCATCATTGACAAACAAAATCCCAAGGAAACGTTCTTGAGAGCAGGCAAAAATGTCTTGCTTCAAATGGGCAAAGACAGTTTGGGCCGACGATAAACTCCTATAAATGCCCTGGACGCTGCCGAGTCAGGCATTTCTACTTCCCTGATGCCACAGCAAGGACAAGGCAGAAAGAGACGACGAAAACACCCCTTCAGAGGACTTCACACTTCCAGAGCTAGAAAGACTAAGAAAAGAAAACCCGTCCGAGACTTAGACGTCTTTGATTATTAAATCATAGAGAGAAAGAAAGAAAATGATGCACCGAGAATCTTGCGCCTGTTCCAAGTCGGAACTGGATCTGTTTGACATGCCACCCACCATGATGACCATGCAAGAATCCCAATGGGTCGAATTTCATCCCGTCTCCTCTTTGAAATCGAGTTTGAAATCTAAGGACAGCCCGAAGATTACATCGTTCTGAATATCAGTTACTTGTACCTGAAACTCAAAGTAATCAAAACAGACAACACCAATCCGGGAGCCGATGCCAGAGTAGCTCCCCTCAACAATTTCATGCATTCCTTGTTCAACGAAGTGGATTTACTTGAATAATAAACTGGTCAGCAGTAGCATGGATACTTACCCTTACCGAGCGTACCTGGAAAATCTCTTGACGTACGGAGAAGAGGCCAAGAACACTCATCTGGATGCTTGCGTAGTTTGGAAACCTGACACCACAGGCTAGGACAAGTTTAACGACACAGCGCTGACAGCAGATGACGTTCCTCACAATGTGGGCTTTAACGACCGTCGAAAGAAAATCCTGCAAGGCCGTAGTTTGGAACTGATGGATCGTTTGCATTTGGACATGTGGCTGCAAGACAAGCATTTGCTCAACGGAGTGGATATTCGCCTGAGACTCAATCGCAGCAGTGTCGCTTTCCATTTGATGGCTCATGCCAACGAGTACAAAACCACCATCCAAGAAGCAAGGCTTTACGTGCGCCGCGTAGAAGTGTTACCTAAAGCTGGAAACGACATCAGTCACACGTTGAACAGAACGACCGCCAAGTATCCGATACGACGCATAGAAATGAAAACTTTCACCATTGCTGCTGGACTCCGATAAAAGATCGAAGATCATCTGTTCCAAGGACAGTTACCCAAACGATTAATGCCGCCCTCAACGGAGCCCATGATCAAATTCCTTTCCAGTTTAAGCACTACAGAGTGTCCAAGATCGAAGTCAGTCGCAATGGCAAGACCTTGTGTACCAGACGTTGTGAACCTAACTTTGCCCAGAAGAATTACTTGAGATCGTACTTGCCCATGTACAGAGCTACCAGACAGCTAGGAACCAACACCAGTCACGGCATTTCGTACAAGGATTATGTAGGAGGTTACAGTTTGTATGCCTTTGATTTCACTGCAGACCAAGGCATCGATGAGGGACATTTCCACTCTATAAAATCCAGTCAACTGCCTGTGGAACTTCAGTTTGCAGAAGCTCTCGCCGAGACGGTGAACGTCATCTTGTATGCCGAATTCGATAGTACCATAGAAATCAGCAGTTTGAGAGAAGTCATTCTAGACTATTAGAAACTATGGAAGACTCTTATCCTTCTTTGAATAGTAGAGAATCTTTGGAAATGGAATGGGAGGATACCGTGAAAGCAGAACCCCATGACAAGGACGAAGGAGACATAGTGGTCACGTCCAGATGGCCAGAACAAGAACAACATTTAATGTCCTGTTTTGCCAAACACCTGGCGGATAAAATTACGGAGTTGACCAAGAAAGATTGCTATGGATGTCAAAACGATCATCCCAGTCAAATGCAACACGATAAATGTCTGATGGTGAGTCAAGAAGAAAAATTGGACGAGTATCTGGACGACGCTTGGAGTCTCATCACGGAAGAAACAGTGTTGCATGAGTGGTATAAAGGCTTGCGTGATCATTCCTGCCGTCCACTGACTACTCCAGAGATCTATCGCATCGAAGCTGTCTTAGCCCAGAGTGCGGAGACGAAGCAAAGAAACGGTTACTTGTCAGAGAGTTTCAAACAAAAGGTCAGAATTGAATTGACGACTTATCATTACATGTGAAAAAAACAACAAAACAAAACAAAAAAATGGATACCTGGGAACTTTATTATCTTTTGAACAACATTTCGTTCACTGCTTCTTGGAATCTTGTCGTGTGTGCTAAAGATGAACTACCTCATCGCAAACCTCAAGATCATCAAGCTTATTTCATCAACACGGACGACAGTCATCTCCCAGGAACTCACTGGGTAGCCGTCTATTTCTCTAAAGAGGACTGTGTGGAGTATTTTGATTCGTATGGATTGCCCCCTTTGGAAGACGACATCATCGACTTTTTGAGAAGAAATGCCCAGACGACACGATTCAATAATATGAAATTACAAGGCACAGATCCCATGGTGTCTGGACAATATGGTGTGTATTTTCTTCATCAACGCAGTCTTCGATATTCTTTAGAACATTTAGTGAGTTAGTTTGATCGTAACTCTTCTAGAAACGATGAGAAAGTAGATCGATGGTTTTGTGGCCATTATGGCCATCTTTTGTCTTTAGCTAGGAAACGTAGTGTACATCAATGGCGTCATGACTTCCATCAGTGGAAATCTAACATGATTTCACAACGTTGTCTACCTTGTCAAAATATGTTTGTTTGATATTATTGTTAATTGTTAGTTGTTAGTTGTTTGTTGAATAAAAAAATGCTGTGTTTTTTTCTTCTTTTTTTTCTCCATTCCATGAGGTACTTCCATCGGATATTGAAGACCTCTTTCGATAAAAGCTCTATCCACACAAAATGAAACAAGATCCTTTGGCTCCACCATCAAAATTAACACCTGTCCTTAGCGAGGCGTGACACTAACAAACATGGGAAGGCTTACACCCAGCTGATTAGTCCTATTTAAAACGAAAATGTACACTCTGTACCCAAAATACCAGCTACTATAGTTACGAGTAATGAAATTCTAAAACTCATACATTAGGAAAATTGCACAGGTGACTTACACACTATTGGCGATAATGTTGTCCACTAGTACAACTGGACTAAATTTGACCAATCATGTGCGGCCTGGTGTTTCAGTGCGTAAATTAATTGAACGGTCCCGTGGTAATGGCACCATTCCTACAATCCCGACCAATTAAAAATCTCGACTCTCGAGAATTAACCAGTCGCGAAAGCTCTTAGATAGCATATGCGACTTAAATCCTTTATTCATTCATTCATTGTAAGTTTTGGTGTCGGGGATGTTTTCCTTCACGTCCGTGCTCCAGAGATATAAAGCGGAGCGATCGTCAGTCTGGCTACCCAACGTTGACCTGTTAACTTCGAAGAATATGAGTAACAGAATTGCAAAGTTACTGGAACTTCAGATGCGCCTGGAGTATGCCAGGCGACTGCTAGACGAACCGGCTATGGAGGCAATACAGGGGGATACCAGAATAAAAGAGGAGGAAGAGAAGAGGACAAGACTAAAGAGAATGAGGAAAGGATCCTACCTTACTTCATTCTAAGTTCTGTGTGTAATGTGAAACCTGAGGTGAGGACACCTCCACAGCCATTACCAGCACAGCAAACAATACCAGCACCAAGACCTGTAGCTCCCCAAATTGAAAACTTGAGAGATCAACCACAACAACAACAACTTCCTCGGGTCTGGCATAGGAGAAGAATTTGGGAAGTCTTCAGAACTCCAGAGACGGAAGATTCGGGTGCTGAAGCCACTCAAGAGGCCTCTGCACTCCCAATCACAAATGTGAATTGGGCAAATGATTGGAGCAGGAGATGTGTCTGTGGTGCCCGGCCTGGGAGATGTCACCATTAGCCAGGTGCATATGAAGTTCCAAGGAAAAAACAGTCCTTCTCAGGGCTAACCAGATCTCTAGAGAAGATACACTATTCAAGTTGCCAATTTGTGTGACTATAAACACTCACTCCTTTACTGATGTTTGTGTGTGTGTGTGTGTGTGTGTGTGTGTGTGTGTGTGTGTGTTTCATGCGTTCGCGTACGTTTGTGTCGATAGTAGATATGGTGTGGTTTTTGTATTCTCTTCCCTATTGTGTGGATAGTAGATATGGTGTGTTTTATGCGTTCGCGTACGTTTGTGTGGATAGTAGCTATGGGTGTGTTCTTTCTTCTCTTCCCTTCTGTGTGGATAATAGATATTGGTGTTTTTGATACATTTGTGCCCCTCTTGAACGGCCCCCCTGACCAGCGACCACCTGCTCCTTACGGCCAGAATCCGCGGCACCAATGAATTTGTGTTCAAAAGTACCCCTCATGAAAGGCCTGCCCGCTAACGCGACCAGCGGCCAGCATATTAGTGCAAAAATATAAAATTTACACCTCACAAGTGGCCGCATTTTATTTTGTAATATGTATCCAGAACCAATTTTATTCATAACGTGTGTTAAGTAATCCGACTTCTGTTTCCCGAGGTCAAGATTTCGTTACTGAAAGAAGTGTTGACTAAAGTACATGTACCACTAAGGTTAATATTATATCATTTACGCCTCACGAGAAGCCACATTTATTCCATAAAGCCGAGAAAGACTCAAATTTTAATCCATACAAAAAGGTAAGTACACGTAATCCGATTAGCTTTACTGCTGTGTTATCATGAGATGTCTGGTTTAGTCGCTCTGATAATTGTTAAGATTACAATTATTGAACAGTAGAAACAGCTGAGAAGTGGCGGCATTGACGTACAATACACAAGTCAGTGGGAAAATGGTTTGATAGCCTTTATGGATTACCTTAGTAAGATGTTGAGCTTGTTCATTTTCATAATTAGTGGCTATTACTACTGACAATAGTTGTCAAGATTACAAACCCTAACGGCCGCGAGGTGGTATTGTTCAGATCAAATCTGCGTACATATCGAAGCCGTTTTGGCTTCTCTCCCTTAGTGTAAAGAAATGTAAACACAAATAGGGTACCAGACTGCGACTAATGAATCACGTGACAAGATCGATACCTTTAAAAACACATGGCATTTTGTTTAAATGCAGAAAAGCTGTTTTATCAGTCTTGTAGTTGGCAACACTGACGATTGCAACCGGACGTAATTGTCAAGATCATAACAGGGTCAGTATAGTCTAAAAATAGATTTTTGCAGACACACACACACACACACAGAAATTAGCCTTGAATAAAACAGGGTACCAGACAAAGACCGAAAAATCACGTGACAACACATTCCTTTATGAAGAAGGCATTTCGTCCGCTCTGCAAAAGTTTCGTCTGCATAATTAAATCGCATACAATTAGCAACATCCGAATAAATCATTACCAAACATTAACATGTCATCACGTAAATGGAAACTATTATTTTAGTAAAAGTCGGTTATTCTACTCGACGACATCGGGTGAGGTGGGGAGGGGGAATTTGCCGAACGATTTTAGGTAGAAAAGACTCGAATAAAACAATTTTATGTTGAAAAGACTCGAATAAACAACATCGTAACCGATAAGAAGGTTATTCAGCAGCAGTGGGAAAATGGAGCAAATGGAAAGAGAATTATGTATGTACCAAGATTTATATGACGTTTTTGAATGGTTTTGCAATGTGCATGACAACAACACCCGCTCGCATATCACGCTTACGCCAAGAATAAGAACTATTAATGCATATTCAGTTGAATTAAGTCTATTATTATAACAAGAAGAACCTTTTAATAATTAATGTTACTTTTAAACGAAGATATTAAATGCTTTGAAGAATGTAGCATTCTTACTGCATACATTACATAAATACTTCTCACAAAAAATTTAGTTCCCCTCTGAAAAGGCCACCCGTTTTATAAGGCCACTTTCCCGTTGCAGAAGGGGTGGCCGTATAAGAGGGGAACTACTGTAGTAGACATGGAGTGTGTTTTGCTTCTCTTCCCTTCTGTGTGGATAGTATATAATATGTGAAGTGAGTGTAAGGTATGTTTTCCTTCACGTTTGTGCTTGAAGTATATAGAAGCATAGCGTTCGTCATTCGCGCCATTCAACACTGAATAATCAGCCATGGCAACAAACAACCGTTTGGAGAAGATGAAGACGTTGCAAGACATTCTTGACAACTTAAACATGATAGAAGAGATGCTGGTGAAACTAGATGATGATTATTATTGCAATCCCCGTAGAGTGAAAATGGAGATAAAGAATTTGAGAAAGTTAATGGAAATGTTGAGGGAAATGATAAAAGAAGAAAAGGAGGAAAAGGAGGATGAAGAGGAAGGACTAAGGATGAGAGAATGGAATGAAAAAATAGAAAAGGAAGAAGAAAATGAAAAGATGAAAAATGAAGAGGAAGAGAAGGAAAAAGAAGGAGGAAAAAATGAGAAGAAAAAGAAGAAGAGTGTAGGAGAGAAAATAAGAAGTTGGTGGAGGAAACGAAGAAATTAATAGACAAAAAAGAAGAAAACCAATGACCCTTTTCAGGGCCACTCCACTGCCTCGAAAAGATTTACTCTTTCTTGCCTAAAAATCATTTTAGTTGTTGTATAATTTATGTGTAATGGGTCAATCCATTGCCTCGAAAAGATTTACTTTCTCTTGCCAAAAATTTTTTTTAGTCTATTGTATAATTTAGGTATGATAGATTGATGTTCATCAGTCTATGATTGTGTTGTATAGGTCTCTGTCTTTAACCATGTTTCTATGTCTCTGTCTCTATTGTATTTGTCCCTACCAAGGGTATCCGCGCGTATTCAGGTCAGCCACTTGCAACATTGCTGCCAGTACCGTGACGTCACCCCACCTGTTCCATTCCTATTGTCCCTATATAGTCCTAACCTTTTGTCCCTATGAATCTTGTCCCTATATCGTTCCAGGGGGTCTAGTAACGTATTTTCCCATTGTCCCTATAAATCTTGTCCCCATATCGTCCCGGGGGGTTGGGGTTGTAATGTATTTTCCCATTGTCCCTATATCGTGCCCAGTCACTACTGATATAAGACGACCAAGAAACAATGCCGACAACGCTGAAGCTTATGTGTGGCCGGTGGTTCATGGCGCTACTCCAGAAGTCAGCTTAGGATTCGCAGCGCGTCGATCAATGCTGAAAGATGGAAGTAGAAGATTTTCATGTGCAAATCTACTGTGATATGTCTTTGGAATTTGCAGAAATGTCAGAAAGGTTATTTTGGAGCCAAGCATACAGTTGTACTTTTAAGAAAGGCTACCGACGATGATGCAATCTGGCGCCCTGTCGGTGATACAGGTAAAGTAATACTGACAAACCTTTCATTGTGGATGCCAATAATGATACCGTCATTGACCAAAGAACAACGGCTGCTCTCTTTTATGGACTCAGGTGTTAAATCAACATTGTCATGGTTGACGATGACCACAGATAGTGTTCAAAGTAACATTAATGGTTTATTCGCATGGCAGATAGCATCACAAAAAGGTGTTTCTGTACCGCGACATATATTTGTAGCTTTCCAAGTTACTGCTAGAATAATCTCTCAATTACATAACACAATGATATTTGACAAACTTGGTGTTACTGACGTTTCACTGAGAATAAATGGACATGAACCAGCTGAAGACACAATACTGAATTTTGAGAATAATCATGTTGCATGTGCATATCATCGTTTGATGACATTCATGGAACGTTATCAAAATGTTGAAACTGGTCTACAAATATCACTAGATTTTACAACGCTGTCTCCGATCTATTACTTTTGGCTGGAACATATGGATTTATTCAGTCAATCTGTAGTTGAAATACACTTTCGTGCTCGTGTGGCAAGAGGAGTTATTGCTAATTACAGACCAATCGCTGTTATACTCTCAGATAAAACGATGTTGCTTGAAGGTGTTGGTGGACGAATGAGAGTCATTGATGCCTCAGTGGAAACATGTGATCTATTGTACAATCAGTAATTATATCACTCATGATTGTATAATGTCATAACATCACGTTAATGTTACTCTGACTACTGGTCAGATTAAAAAGCACAATCAGAATTAAAAAGAATTCTGGAATAAAAATATTACTGAAATCAGCAGCGTTGCAAGGTCCAAATGAGCTATCCCTGACAGAACGTCAACTCAGGCACTTCATTGAAGCCACACGATCAAAAACAGGTGTTAGACTTGATCTTTCTCCGGGTGTCATTGAAGACATTGCCAAGACAGGTGGTATATTTTCACTTCTTGTAGCTATACCAGAGTTGATAGCCTCTGCAGCCCCAGCTGTTGCAAAAGCTTCTGCACTTGGTGCTGTTGGAACTGCCGCGGGGATGACATTAAAGAAAGCAACAGAAAGAATTAAAAAAGGGCATTCCAAAAATGGAAGGGGTCTAACACTGTCTGGACCCCCTCATTCGTGGTACGGTCGAGGTCTGATTCTGCCCGGAACACTTCGCTAGACGCAAAGCGTTTCAAGCTTCCCATGTCCAGTTTTGATTTAATTGATGCTGCTACGAAATTAAGTATCAATTACCAAAACAACCAAACCGTGCTGAAACCGGTATCATTAATCTTGATGGAAGTTCTGGTCTAGGTACTCACTGGATTGCATACACGACTGATCCACGTGGAGCTGTTTATTTTGATACGTATGGGTTGACGCCACCAAAAGAATTTTTAAATTATGTTGGCGGACTGCAAAGCATTCCAATCTGGTATTCAACATTACCAACACAGACAATAACTGATCCGCCAATATGCGGCCGTGAAGTACTTGCTGTTATCGATGCTGTGTCAACATCATCAGGGGCACCTCCTCATAAAGTCGTGCACGAGTATACCACCAGACAACATCACCGTCCCACGTTTTAATAGGTCATAGTTTAATATATAATGGCAGATATTTACGGAAGATCTGCTTAACGTCTTACTCAGGGCAAGCCCCAAGGTGACTTATCCAAATATGCAACCCTTGACGAGGTTAAGGATGAAATCGCTAATCTTTTGTGTCTCGCAGATGTGCATCAAAATGAAGTTGTTGTTTTTCAGGATCAGCAAGGACCGTTAAAGACGAGCAATATCCCGTTGACAGATATTATTCTGCGGGTTCCAGATGCGACCGAAGATAACTTAGTGGTATTTACTAAAAACGGTAAAATTAAAAACTCAGAGGAATCAATTCTAACACTCATGGGAGAGATTACTGGACGCATCAGAAGAATTAGAGATATTTTGTATGGCGATCTCAACATGAGCAGAAATACAATTATTAATGTGAGAGAACCAAAATCAGACGATGATGTGGCAACAAACAATACGTTGACAGCAATGGCGCCACGATCAGAACTGAGATCAGTAAATGCGTTGCTAAAACTCTTGATGCAATGACTGGCGATCTCAACATGGCGGAAATAGCATTGCTAATTTGAGAGAACCAGAATCAGACGATGACGCTGCAACGAAGAAATATGTCGACAATATTAACATCCCGATGATGACCTCATTAATGACAATCAATGATGGAATGGCCATATTTAGATCTGAATATGCTAATCATGAAACCGCGTTTACTAATTTTCGTAGAAACACAAATGCAACCATTAATTAATTTGTTGGAAGTCCAGTAGTCATTGACATTAGCTCTCTGACATCAAAAAGATTACCGATAGTGTAGTATATACAGTAGCATCTGGATCAGCATTATGGACACGAATCAATAAATCCATCAAACATACCGTTGAGGTTACCGGTATATACAGGTTCTCAGTACTCGACGTTACAACATTTACAATATCTACCACAATTTCACGGCTTTATCCAGTTAACGGATATTCTTGATCTGTGTTAGTGATACTGGATCAAAACGACGAGGGAACATTCGTAGTGGAACCCGAAGAAAAAGGCTTCGATGTGTTGTACCATTGGTGTATTGAATTCGTCGCCAAACTACCACCTACATAAAATGTAGCAATTTATATAATGAACCACTTACCGGTAACGTCAATTGACGTTCAACGTTTCAGATACGAGCAAGCGTGTTTGTGGCATGCCCAACTAAAAAATATCATTGATGTGCATACAGAAAAACAAAAAATAGTATCGCAGAGACGTATCGTTGTTACTGACATAATTGTATATTTTGCATCCGCTGTAGTCGCTGTAACCGCCGTAGTCGCTGAACAGCAACTATAATCGGATCATTATCAGCCACATACATAATAGCAACAGTAATAGGAATTGGTGTTGAAGTTATACCCGGTGTTGCTGGAATTCTTAATATCATTACATAAACGATATCTACGTGCGCGGCTGATAAATTATATGAATATACAACGTTGTTATCAGCGGCAACACAAGCACACGCCAAATTGTCATCGCTGATATCATCAGGGCTCAGTGATGGAATAATATCAGATCAGGAATTCGAAGAAATGATTAAGGTTTAATATGAAGCAACTGGAAACCAACCCCCTTGTCTAAAGACAAGGACAGAGTAAAGGACAAAGACAGGTATTTAGATCTCTGTCTAAAGACAAGGACAGAGTCAAGGAGAAAGACAGGTATTTAGATCTCGGACTTAAATAATAATGTCACACGATTAATCACTGCGATTGCTAGAACAAATCCTCGCTAATACAATGCCACAAACAACCACGATGATATCAGTAACGTCAACCAAGCCTGAGTTTGACGTTAGCTTTCCAACTGCAATTCCAGCCAAGGAAATAACTCTAGCACAATTGCGAGTATATTACAGCTAACCAAATGGTAGATCAAGGTTGATCGGTGGGTTGCAAGCAAATAATTCATTGGTATTTGCGTATAAAAATAGATTTGATGGAACCCCTATTGGCAAGTTGTTGGTATTCCTACGGACAGTTAACAAATGGAACAGATCAATAGTGAATTCCAACGCAGGATTAAATCTATCAGAGGTAAAGAATCTAAGATCGCTATTACGGTTCATGAGCCAACATTATCAGCAGCCATTGAAATATCAACGCCTGACTACAGCGTAGATATACATCAGTCATCGATCCGAACTTTGTTAGGATGGCCAGAAGTGCCACCACCGGCACCACCGCGCCCTCAACGATCTGATCATGTTACAGACAAGCAAATATTCTTAAACCTTCCAAAGTATCGAAAAAATTATCCATGGGGAAAAATGTGGATACTGGTGCATATTTTACTGCAACTGATGACACAAGACTTCCTAGATTATTTAAAAGTATATATTCCTATGATAAAAATAGAAATCCGAGTATCAACGAATATTTTATCATTCCCTAGTACCATTAAGCCTGAACACCAGCAAGTAAGCAGCAAGCTGCGACATTTGTTTTCCAGTTATATACAGGAATATCACAACTACGATCTAAAGCAATAAATCATTGCAACGGTACAGCATCTAAGCCAGGTTGTATCCGACCTCAGGTTATGCAATCGAGTTATTATTGAAACAGTGATTGATACTGATGATAGCTTCGCCGAGATTTCACCTTTGATGACAAATAAGGAGATGTTTCTCAGACACTATGCGATTACAGAAGTAGAATTACCAACATTTATATTACCAGGATTCAACACCGATGATTTGACAAAAACCGTCACTTACATCCTTGATGAATATTCTCCAAAGATACTAGAATCACGTGGAAAAATATCCCCTCCTCCGAGTATTCTAACCGATAACAATGATCCATAAGGTGGTGGTCGTCATATATCACCAGGCGTTGTCAATATTGCATCAACGATTTCATTTAATCTGGTGTGTGATGCTATTGATTGTAGTTATTAAGTAGATCTTGAAAGATCCAGGCAGGCACAGCAGGGATATAACTTATATTCATTCACTCCTGAAGTACCATCTGGATATTTAATTGTGTCAGTACCTGTTAATCCGGTTTATCTGAGATGTCATAATCCGCTATTGTCACGGATACATTTCAGACTTACTGACCAGCACGGACACCTTCTTGATTGAAGAGATGAATCTTTGACGAGAAGTTTGTATGTAAAACCCTGACAATAGTCAGGGACACAGTTAAGAACACAGTCTGGGACAAAGTCAAGGGGAGTAAAAAAATCCCACCCGGGTATATCCCGAAATACTAAGGTTTCATTGGGCCCATGGAACCTTACAACGATAATAAAAAGATAAATTATTTTGTGTGGTATTATATAATGTACCAACACACGAGAGGTTTTATATACAACAAAGCGGTCCTCAAAAATGCCGTTAAAACAACCTTGACACTTTGCCCACACAGAAAAGTTTAGTGTTAATGTACTAATTGATGATTATGGCAATGAAAATGTTTAATTAACGCAGGAACAGTTAAATGAACTGCAACGAGAACATTTTATTACAGCTGTATGTGATAGGGATCAAATCTAGAATTACGCACATTCTTGCCTTAAACAGTCCAAGTTACAGGAAATACTTTGTGGGTTATCCGAAAATAAAAACTACCCAACCAAGAAAAAGATTTTCCGACAAAAAGCTATAGAAAGTCAAATCGCGCTCTATTATTAGCCGGTCACAACTTTCACTTTTACAATTCGATTATTTACAATCATACATAATTTTTTTCAACTGTCTTGCACGTACACCCACAATCTTTTTTGTTTCATGTTCTTGAGATAACTCTGATCTAATTTTCTCAATCATTTAAAATCATACATAATTTTTTCAACTGTCTTACACGTACACTCACAATCTTTTTTGGTTCATATTCTTGAGATAATTCTGATCTAATTTCTCCATCGCCTGTGCGAGTGGAACGAATTGCTTGACGTTTGTATCATCGACATAAGCTAGCGATTGTTTCATTGCCTGTTGGAGTAGTTTAATAAACCTGTTTCGGCTGCTAGTGTGTATCTTCCTTCAGATTTTCGTTCCTCTAATATTTCAAATTCATTTATGATTTTTCTTCAGGATCAAGTTGATCAGAAAGTTGTACACGCGCATATAATTTTTGAATTTTAGAAATAATCGTATTAATATTTTCGCGATTCATTATATAATAAATATATGTTTAAAATAAAAACAAAAAGTAGACAGTAAGAGTGATGACCAATTTGCCGTTCTATGTGGTCCCTTCTTATTTTGCCAGTTTATTTGCCGTTCCATGGGGCCCCTTCTCATTTTGCCGTTCCATGGGATCCAATCCTGGGGCACCCTTCAATGAGGTTATTTTCTTTCTGGCTGACAGTTCTTTCTGACTGTCCTTTTATGGGGTACCCTTCATGATGCTGTTTTTCTTACTTGAATTGTAGAAGGCTCATCACTCTTACTATTTTTAACATGAGGCTCCTGTTTTCCACCTCATGGTGATAACTTTTAAATTTTGTGCACACCTCTCCCGAATCAAAGCCCGGAGAGTGCAAAATCAGCACCCACCACGTTGTTTAACATGGTGGGGAAGTGTACACAAATTTTATTTATAGTTATCATTACTTTTCTTTCAGGATGGAGCCCCCAATTATAAAATGCTATTTATCACAACCGTCGACAAATTTGTCTGTCACGGGATTGGAACACTAATTTCCACTAGCTGAGATCGAAAATCCGCAGCGCTACCGCTCTGCCACGAGTAGTTTCTATTATAATATGTTTAAAAATTATTATGAAGTCACCAATACCTGGAAATCCTAAAATAGTTCACCTGGGTTACATCCAGGGGGAGTGGCCTACTTTTATCTTTGTTTCTCTTCTCTCTGTCTTTTCTCTGGACAAAGAACCTGACAAAGTGAGGAGAACAAGGATAATGTTTTTTTTAAGACACACACACAAAAAAAAACAACAACAAAAACTAATTTACTTCACAAGTGGAGGTTGTCACAGAATATTAACACTGTCTCGTAACACCCATACAAGCGAGGTTACTGTTTGATTCCACCACAGGTATAGGAGGAAGTTTTATTCGCAGAGTTATTTCCCTTCACTTAGTTTCATTCAGGAGTGTTTTCATGAGTTTTTGCTCCCGTGTTTACTCAGGAGTGAGATACCGAAATATTATTTTTTGTTTGTCTTTGATTGAAAATGCTGATCTGGTTATATTACCTGCGACATGTTGTACCGAAGCTGGGAAAATACAGAAATATTTGGAAGCTGCATATGTCGATTGAAATTCTATTTCTTCGTCTGTCTCTGTATTTACATATTTAACTGGTCTTGGATATTTATCATTTTTTCCAGTACCCCGCCCCCGTTTACAATTCTGACTCTGTGTAATATCCTGAACATTATTCAAAGACTTATCAAGTTTTTGGACGTTATTGTGCTAAATCACAAGATCCTTTTCGATTAGACCATGAAAACATTCATAAATAAATTTGTGACAGAGATACCTTTCCCTAAAAGTGAACATGAGATAACCAGCATTACTAACAAAACCGACTGGTTTTTTAGTCGACATTCCCTAATCCCACAAACACGCGACTCGTCATAATTCTTGATGATGGGATGCGTTACAAATTCATTGGCGTTGTTTTCTTGCTCTGTTTAGACAATATATTTTATTTATTATTTGTTTAATTTATTATTTTATTAATAGAAAAAATATGTAGGATGCTGCTAGCGTGAAAATCTAGCGAGATAATCTTCAGCGGTTTTTAAAGGAGATTCAACGATATCATTTTTTTTTTATCATAATACCGTTTCAAAGCTCTGTATTTTTTTCGCCACATTCTACACACAACTGCGTTTCTCCCGTGACTCCCTTGTTACATTTCAAACACGGCTTTGGTCCTAGACTCACTCTTCGCACACTCTGCATGTGGTATTAACAAAATTACTTTACACAAGCCTTATTACAAGGAGTTGTAGATCCAATCATCAACCATTTACAATTGTTTTTTGCTTGAACCATTTTTATATTATAAATTAAAGTTTAATTTATAATATATATTTATCTTAGTTATAAGATGGAGGAATTTACAAGATTAAATGCGATCAAGCCCTCTCAGGCTCGATTTAATCTTGACAGAATACCCCTTGCAGTGCCGAGGCGAGCTCTGGTTGATGTTGGTCCCGATTTCGACGAATAAAACCTTAATCAATCGCATCCGTGAAGCCAAGAAATAGTTTCGCGACGATGGTGCGGCTCATGTGTGGTCAACCTTCAGAATTAGGCAAGACGATATCCCCCAGATTGATGCTACAATGACATGGACAATCATTAATTATCTCGACGTTCTACGAACACACGAACAAAGATACCTTTTTTCGAATAAAATTTAGCGTAGCGGTAGACACCACCGCGGTAGACGCAGCCGAATTAACCTGGATCACCAGTGACAAACGTGACCCTGTTCGAGAGTCACACCGCGCTGGGGATGTCACGTCAAGTAAAAATTCCAAACCAGGAATACTGACGAGTATCGACAAACCATATTATGAGCGAGCATACCCTGTAACGGCAGTTGTTTATGCGATATATCCGCTTGATGATAAGCCTAGCGTTGATGATCTTCGAATAATGAAAATTTCAATCTTGAATTGTGCTGCTGAAAGAGTTATAGAACATTTCACAAACGCGATACATGAAAATGGTATAACAGATCTGAGACGCAAAACAATACATGAATGGGCCGAGCGCGTTAAAGAAAATGGAGCTACATTCAAAGACGTTGCTGAGTTGGAAAAGCATTAAAGTTTCCGATAAGGGTGAAGACACTGACCGGCGAGATTTTGTAGGAATCAGAATATAAATGAAAGGGAGCTTCGAAAGAGATCGTTGATCATAACGCTCACACGTGCACGTCGGACGTAACATTATTTCCACGAACTCGAACTGTTAAATATTACGACGGTGATATGTTTGATTGCATGAGAAATATCAATAAGAGCGACCCTGTATCTGTGTGTTTGTTTCAAATTTCCGAATGTAGAAATTATGATCAGTTTGTACGGCCCAATGTAGATATTTATCGTACAGAATCTTTTCATGGCGAGATGATGAAGATTACGTTGAAATATACGAACGATACTGATGTTATTGAATGATTACTCAATAATTTCTTCACCGTTTCGTCAGTTTTTGCTCACTTTGCTCAGAAGAAAAATTAATGGAGGCCAGCACGGTTGGAATTTCCTGAAGATATACAACGCAGTTGTATCGAATACAGACACGGCGGATTGTGGGATACTAAATACGATTATAAGGATGTTATCTCAGTTGATATAGTTGCATGTTATCCTGGAAGTTTTCTTGGAATGGGAGAGTATTCTGAGTGTTTTCAAAGATTTCGATATCCAACACACGAGATGACTCGAGTTGCGATAATTGGACCCTTGCCAGATTTTGACTTAACTGGATTTGCAGTGAGTCATTCGAGTTTTCATCGGAAAAAGTTCATCCCATTGTCGCTGTTTGGTTTGGTCGTCATTTTAATAAATGTGGTTGGACTCCAATAGTTTTATTACAATATATGATTGATGCAAAAATATTTATATCCTTAACTGTGAGTGAAGCAATAATATCGTATCGTCCACAGAAACAAGTCTGGCTACCTAAACCCCCTGACATCGTCAAGGTCGACGAGGGTGACGAAGATGTCAATTACGATATTAGAGACTACGAAATTAAAATTACGAAATATCTTGGCAGAAAAATAATCGGAAAATTTACACAAGGAGGATCATATGATGATAAATGACATTGTACAGGATTAATTATCGACGATACTGCGCTCGATGTCATAATTGCCGATATAACATAGAAATATATATTTATAAATTGAAATAATGTTAACTTATCGGACGTAGCCAAATTAGGAACAATTGTGAGCTACATTGATGGCGACTCACCACAGTTTACTCATTTAAAATCTTCTATGAAAACGTATGTTTCGATAAACTTATTATCGATGATAAACATATTTCCTGATACAGCGGTTAGAGTCGGCACAGATTCAAATTTTATCAGTAGAGAAATGCAGGATTGCTAAATGAATTAGAGATCGGCCTTGATGCATCATGGGGCGAATGGAGAATTAAAAGAGAAAAAAATATTCAATTATTTTGAATCTGCTGATTATTGATTATAGATCTGAGATATGGCATATATATATATATATATATATATATGGTATATATATATATATATATATATATATATATATATATATATTCATATTATAAATATAGTCAATGTCACAACCATAATCAGCACCATCGGTATATGATCCTGTGGCCAGACCTAAAACCGTTTATCTCAACGGACCTGGCGGTTCTGGTTAAACAACACGTGCGGTTGAATTATCTCGGAATCTTGACATGACTGTACTAACTCCGACTCACCGACTCACCAGAGAGATGAAACAAAGAGGCTTAAGTGTCATATTTATAACAGTTTCTTTCGATGGATGGAAGATACGTGGACACTTGAACGAATGGGTGAGAAATATATTTCTAAGATCATTATCTGGGACGAAATATGCACGGTCTCCGTTGACGTATTAAAAATGTTTCTTGATTGGTTATTGACTCGGAATACTGCTGTTATCATCTGTGGTGATCATGGTCAACCACCACCTTTTGTCGGCTCATCTCCGCATGACTGATTAAAAGAATCCGAAGATTATTATCAGGATGATCATGGAGCTATTGATGAATCGCTGAAGGAATTTAAAAAGCTAATCAGACTGCAACCAAATAAGATTCATTGTGAAATAATGCGTGAAATAATTCCAGAAACAACAAGCGACGATTTTTGGAATTTGTGGAGACCTGCTGATTTGATAGTTGCAAGTAGGAAGATAGTTGGTGATTCACTTCAGCAACAATTATTACTGTTACATAAAGAAAAATGTTCAGATCTACCTGTGACATTGTGTTATCGCCCAGCAGATACACGTAAACAAAATATTGATATTGAAATTTCTGGATCGTCAGAGAAACAAAAACTCGTTCTTAATGATATAGTTGTTCCTGTGGATGTTGTTGAGAGCGCGTTAACGATGGATAAATCTCCATGGACTCTAGGATATGCTATAACGATTCATTCATCACAGGGATTAACTATTTCGGATACTATAATCTGGATTGTCAATGATCGTATCGAATGGTCAAATTTAGTTTATCTAGCGGTGTCGAGAGTCAGAAGAATGTCTCAGCTACGGAGGGTTATCATAGACTGCGCAATGAATAATAATCAAAATCAGGAAATCAACGCATCATTGCTAAACGATATAGTGAGGAAGAAATTAGTTGGTTATCGGCAGTGTGACAAAAAAAAAAGCGCAACTTTGATCCTGATATTGAATTTATCATGACTCTGAAACAACAACAAAACAATCACTGTGTTTGCTGTAATATAGTAATGTTGTGGCAGTAATTTCCTAATGACCCACGACAGTTTACCGTGGATAGAATTAATAGTAGTCTTGGCCACACACGCGAAATTGAGATGCTGACCTGTCTTGACTGTAATCGACTTCGGGGTGACAGAACGAATCGTCCTTCACAAAAGTGAAGGCGGTGGTAATTGTGTATCTTCAGGCATTACATGTAATTGTTCACGTACAAATCCACGTTGAGGAGCAGTTGAATTTAGATTGTAAATTGCAGGTCTACCTGTGAATCACGCTGGAAATTTTATGTGTGGGTTACAATCCAGACTGGGTCAGTCGCTCTTTTTTTTGACCCTCTCCCTCAAGCTCCCCCGGCACATATAAATATCTGACAGTCACTTTACCTAGTACTGGTTGTTTTGAGAAAGAGTCATGTCGCGTAAATGGTATGTGTTTCTTCGATATTACATCGATGGGGGTCATTGAAATTCCATGCGTAATTTCATTATTTAACGCAGCTATCACACTTGGTAGTCTTGCAACCCATTCAAGAGATCTCTTGTCCCCGGATCTAAGGCCGGTGGATATTTCCTGCACATACTGATATCCAAACAATCGCTCAGCAAGCGTCGATTAAATCACTGAACGTTTACCTGATCGCGATGAATTGTGGTGTGCCTTCGCCTAATTTTGACGTTATGTTGTTTCATCAGAGATGTTACTGCACCAAGAATTTCCTTGCGAAGATCAGCCTGTAGCAACTGTGGCCATCGCATGCCGCCACTTTGATAAATTCGTTCAGTTGATGTCTTTGTTGATAGTGGTTCTGCTTCTTTATATCTACTTGCATCGTCAACGCGTATTTGTATGTGCGTGATTGACGTCTACCAGTTTTAATAGTATCATGTGGTAAAAACAAAATATCTGCTTGATGAACTTCACTGGGAGTGATGACATCAAATTGTGCGTACTGAATTTTTTTTAGGTGGTGGTAGATAAATTTGCCATATTGCCTGTCGTGCTAACCAATCTGCAGCAACTGAACGTTCGACGCCTGCCGCATCAGCAAGTTTACTAATCGCTGCTCTACTCGTCCAATATCCTCTTGGATAAATCGATTCCATATAATAGTTATCTATGATTAATTACCGGCCCCTAGCACTAGTTTACCTTTCATCGCAGATCTTATCAAAAATTAGCAAGCTATTCTCTGAGAGATTTATCTTTTTTACGGACTTTTAGAGTGTGAATCAACTTCACGTCTGCAACATGTCGTTGTTGTAGATCTGGATTTTTATACGCAACATCATGAACGTGGCACGCTTAATCAATAGCATTTATTGGATACTCTCCAGATCTTGGTTGAACTTTTTCGTCAAGTCGGATATCAAGTCGGGTTCTAGGACCACAATAATTATATCCAGGAAGATGATTCTCGCCAGGATACTTAGCCCATGGAGCCCCTGGTAATTTTCCCAGTGAAGTAGCAATATCTCAGCCTGTTTGAAGAGAGATATATTTGTATATTTTTGTACCACGTTTCACACACTTACCTGTAGGCGCACGCTTTTTATTCCTCGTCGTTATTGTTTTTAATCCACTGATGTGGGTGTATGCTCTGCATCGAACACAATATAAATTCATATACTTATTATATATTTGTACAACATGGATATCATTCATTTCTCAGCGAAACGAAAGCAAGATCCAATCAAGCAATTATTGTTGGTCCATCTGGATCCGGTAAGACTCAATTATTACTTAATTTAATAATGAGATGGCTTAAATGGGATAAGTTATATTTAGTGGCTCTATCTGTAGATGATCAGAGATGTAATGAAGCACTTAAAGATTTTAATGAAGATGCAAAGTCGTCGGATGAAGGCAGAAATAATGTTATTGACTTTATTACCGATATTAATGATCCGCCGTTGATAGATGATCTCGATGGATGTATTAATAATCTGGTAGTGTATGATGACATGATGCTAGACAAACAATCAAATCCAGCTCGGATATTCTCAAAGAAGGCATAAAAACACCGATATTATTTATGTTACTCAATGACATGCTCAAATACCTTAAGTGATCAGAGATAACTAATATTTTGGTTGATTTTAATGGAGTTGATATCCATACCATAATAAACATCCACCAGACTTTGTATTCAGGAGACAGAGATATGATTAAATTTAAAAACTTCTTCTCAAAAGAACAAGCCATTCCTCATGGATTTATCAGGATAAATTTACATGATCCTCGGTCGCGATATCGCATAGGTCTCGATAAACGTTTTGGTTGAGAAACCCGTTACATTTTTTTACCACGCTACAGCAGCAGGGAGGGAACGACCATTTGATGTTTTACACCAGGAGTCGGTAAATAAATTTGACACGCAAACGTCAAAAGAAAAATAACAAAAATCCGCGAACCCTGTAGAGACATTGGTTTAATGTTATTGACTCTTATATTTTCATTTTTGTAGGAAGCTTTATTTTCGCGAAATAACGCTCCTAAAATTTGGTCTGTTCACCGTCCCTGCTGCTCAGTTTATATAGCACTGATGCAGTTGGACAAACCACAGTATCTGACCCCGGCTGGTCCGATTGTAGGATTCGAACCCGCACAATCTCTATCGTGATTCATGCACGCTGACCAGTGAGCCACCCAACACCCTGTTAAACTCCTTTATTAAATTTCACTACTGGTTTGAACTGCTATGTTATAATTAAGACCCGTACTTAATAAATAACAAACGTATGAGGTAGTGTCACTGCCTTTCACAGATATGACTCACCGTGTATTGTTTTCATATCAGTGTTCAGATTTTTAAAAGAAATAAAATAATGTTACAAAAAACTTCAACTACAAGAATGGCAACGACATACTACACTTTCAGAGCATAAATAAAATAGGATTTAACCTATCATTATATATTTGTATTTGATAGATTTTTCCGTCTCTGGGTCATTTATACGAGTTTCATGAACTGGCATAACATCATCTGTCTATGAGAATTTGCATCACGTCCAGCAATCACTTTTACATCTGTACTAACATTGTTTGGGGGGCTATATGATGTGAGTGTCATATAGATATGTGAGAACATTTTATAGTTTTCAACCATAATTCTCGGTCGGTCGGTATATGGGGATGAGTGGGTGAATGGGTAGAAAATGACCATATCTTGAGGCCAGGTTGGTTGTTGGTTATGCGGTATTATGGGTTCAACGCTAGTTTTCAGCACATGATAGACTACACATGACGGCAGGTATATATGGCGGAGGAATAACCCAGGTATTAAGTATTTTTAATTAGTATTGTTATGCTTGACATTTATATATGATTGAGGACAGAGTTTATGTGTGTACGTGATTTTTTTTTTTTTGGTACAAGTTTATAAGTTATAAATAAATTGTTTACTGATGGCTAAGATCCGGGTCTAGCTTTATTTACAAAATTAAGAATGTTCTGGAAGCAAACTTGTGATCCCTATCCTGGTCATTGCATTGTATCTTAGGTTTATATATAAGGTTGAGGTAAACAAAATAATTGATTTGTGTTCAGATATAATTTGAGATGTATCATTTATTTAAGCTGTTTCATTGAAATTACAAAGTAGCCCTTGACTTGTGATCCAAGACATTATTTTTGGGATTATTGTGAACTCATTCAAAGATAGTCTAAATAGTGTCATGTGATACATCAGGACTATTGGTACATCAGCTTATTCAAGACCATTGGTACAACAGCATATTGGAATTAATTTGGAAAATTGTATACCTATCCAGGGAAATACATTATTTTGTTGAACTTTACAAAACTTGATCGTTTTCGTTCTTTTCTTTTGCTTAGTTTCAGACCGTCGTAACAGTATGTATGTATGTATGTATGTATGTATGTATGTATGTATGTATGTATGTATGTATGTACGCAGAGATGTTACATTCCTGTTAAAGGTATACAAAAGAATAGATAATGATAAATTACCATATAATTCTTAAACATAATGTCAAATTTTATGGAATAAAACACTCATTTATAAAGTAGATCGTGATATTTCTCACGTGAAGTCCATATCAAAACACTTCTGTCTCAAAGGAAGCATCTGACAAGAATGCGTTGCACTGTCAAAGTATGTACTCAGGTCAAGGTTTGCCCTTTAGGAGATTAGCACTAGTCAGGTGTGAGTGGCTTGTGTCATTACGCTTATCACACTGTATATGGGGATGTCACTGTCCAGTGATGGATTTGATGTTACGAAACCTGTGTTTCAGTTTTCATTCTAAGTATTTTTCCAGGCACAGAGAACAGGCATATTTATCTAATATCTGAATCAGTATATTGAATGACTACGGGGCAGCTTTTCCTTGCCCATCAGTTGTCCTTAGTACCGACGTGACTGAGGAACCAAAAGTGGAGAATTCGTTTTCCAAACTGTACGAGCAAGTCATGTTTCCTTATGATCATTTGTCAAATATCAGGTTTTGCAAATATTTCAGTTGGAATGGGACTCAGAAGTGATGATGAAATTTACTTTAGCAGCAGGGAGGGTGAACAGACCACTTGCTTGGATTGTTACTGATTAAAACAAAATTATGGTCTCAATAGTCAACTACACTCTAAACATAACCAGTAGGTTACTTTTTTGTCGTCATTTAGAGAATGTGTTTATTTTGTAAGCAAACCTACTTTCAGTCGCACCCTCCCTGCTGCTGTAGTGTCAACCAAACATTTTATCGAGACCAACACGGTACCTTGACATAGGATCATGCAAATTTATCGTTATAAATCCAAACGGAGTAGGTTGAGCTTGTGCAAAGACGTTTTTGAATTTAATCATGTCCATATCCCCTAAACACCAAGTTTGATGAATGTTTCGTAATGTATGTGTATCGACTCCGTTAAACACAACTAAAATATTACAGTTATCTCTGATCACTTTTGGTATTTGTGGATATCGCTGGGTAATATAAATCACATCTGTGTTTTTATGCCTACCTCGTAAAAATATCCTAGCTGGGTTTGTTTGTTTGTCCAGCATCACATCGTCGTATACAACTAAATTATTAATAGATTCATTGAAATCATCTACGGATGGAGCTTCATCAATATCGGTAATAAAATGAACAACACCATTGTCGTCATCATACAACGACGCTGAGTTTTCATTAAAATCCTTAAGTACTTTATAACAACGTTGATCATCTCCGGATGGCGCCACTAATACAACTTATCCCATTTCATCCATCTCATTATCAGATTAAGCAACAATTGTGTTTTACCACTTCCAGATGGACCAATTATTATCATCCTTATAGGATTTGGTAGTGCTGGATGATGTTTAACTGGCTTACGCGCTTGTGTCGCTGAGAAATCAATCATATCCATAATAATTTATATCATGGATTTATATTGTGTTCGATGTAGAGCACCCACGCCAACTAGTAGATTAACTACAATGACAACTAAAAATAAGAAAACGTGCTCTTAAAGGTAAATGTGAGCGATGTGGTACAAAAAAATTTAGATTTATTTCGTCGAAAACAAAAACTGGCGGTGATATTGCTACTTCGCTGGGAAAATTACCAGGAACTCGGCGGGCCAAGTACCCTGGTGAATAATGTCTGCCTGGCTATAATTACGGTGGTCCTGGAACTCGTCTCGATATCCGACTCGATAACCAAGGCCAACCAAAACCTGGAGAGTATCCAATAAACGCAATTGATCAAGCGTGCCATATTCATGATGTTGCGTATAAAATCAAAGATTTACAACAAAGGCACCTAAAAGATGTGAAACTGATTCATGCGTTAAATTCTATGCCTGATAAATCTCTCAGAGAAAATCTTGCTAGCTTCCTAGTAAAATCAGCGATGAACGGTAAACTAATGCTAGCCGCTGACAATTAATCAACTGATTATTATCATAATAATGGAATCTGTTTATTATAGTCCAAGAGGATATTGGAGAGCTAAAGCAGCGATTAGTAAACTTGCTGAAGCAGCAAAAGTCTCAGGTGTTGTTGCTGCAAATTGGTTAGGACGACAGGCAATATGGCAAATCTATTTACATCCACCTAAAAAAATTCAGTACGCGCATTTTGATGTCAGCGTTCCTAATGAAGTTCATCAAGCAGATATTTTTCTTTTACCGCACTATACTCTTAAAACACGTAGACGTCGATCAAGCACATACAAATACGCGTTAACTGTCGTTGACGTTGCAAGTAGGTATAAAGAAGCAGAACCACTATCAACTAAAACAGCAACTGAAGTTGCATCTGCGTTTGAACGAATTTATCAACGAGGACCCTTCCAATGGCCACAGCTATTACAGGCTGATCCTGGCAAAGAATTTCTTGGTGCAGTATCATCGTTGATGAAGCAACATAATGTCAAAATCAGACGAGGACATACCGCAATTCATCGTGATCAGGCAATTGTTGAACGATTTAATCGAACACTTGCTGAGAGATTATTTGGTTACCAGTATGCGAAGGGAATAGTTAAGGCAGACGCGAGATCTCGCAAATGGGTTGCAAAATTACCAAGTGTGATAGCTGCGTTAAATAATGAAATTACTCATACAACTTATATGAAACATATACCAATACAAAGACATGACTCTTCTTCTCAACCAGTACTAGGTAATGTAACTGTAAGATATTTATATGATCCCGGTGAACTCGAAGGGGGTAGAAAAAGAGCAACTGATTCTATTTGGTGTGTGACAACACCTAAAATTTTCAGCGTGGTTAGATCCACAGGTACACCTGCAAATCTACAGACTAGATTCAACTGCTCCTCAACGTGGATTTGTACGCGAACAATTACAAGTAATTCCTGAAGACACGCAATTACCACCGCGTTCACTTCTGTAACCTGGCACCCCTACGTCGATTACATTCAAGACAGGTCAGCATTACATTTTCGCGTGTGTGACCAAGACTACTATTAATTCTATCCACGGTAAACTGTCTTGGATTATTATTCGAATACTGCCACAACATATTACAGTTACAACTTGTACAGTGATTATTCTGTCGTTGTTTCAGTGTCATGATAAATTCAACGTCGAGATCAAAATCGCGGTTATTTTTTTTTTGTCAGATTGTCTATACCCAGATAATTTTTTTTTTGACAACTTCATCGCATACATCATCAGCGATTTCTTCGCTTATTACGCAATACATAATAATCCTGTGCAGCTGAGATATTCTTCTGACTCAAGACACTGCGAGATAAACTAAATTTGAGCATTCGATCCGATCATCAATAATCCAAATTTTGTGTCAGCGATAGTTAATCCTTGTGATGAATGAATCGTTATAGCGTATCCTAACGTCCATGGAGATTTATCCATCGTTAACGCGCTCGTAACAGCACTGACAGGAACTAAAACAATATCATTAAGTACAAGCTTTTGTTTCTCATTAGTTTCTGGAATTTCAACTTCGATATTCTGCAGTCGAGTATCTGCTGGTCGATAACATAATGGTACAGGTAGATTTGAAAATCTTTCCTTGTGCCGCAGGAATAATTTCTCTTGCAGTATATCTCTGACTATCTTTCTACTTGCAACCATCAAATCATTTGGTCTCCACAAATTCCAAAAATCATTCATCGCAGTTTCTGGAATTAGCCCACGCATTATTTCGCACTGTATTCTATCTGGCTGCAGTCTGATTAACTTTTAAAATTCTTTCAGCGGTTCATCAATAGCTCTATGATAATCAGTTATTTTGTCGCAATAATCCACAAATGTTTTTAACCATTCGTGTGGAGACTGTCAAACAAAGAGTGGTGGTTGACCACGATCGTCACACATTATCGCAGCAGTATTTTTCGTCAATAACCAATCAAGGAACATTTTTAATGTATCCAACGAAACCGTACAAATTCCATCCCAGATAATAATCTTGGGAATATGTTTCTCACCCATCCGCGATGGAGTCCACGCGTCTCCACACCATCTAAAGAAACTATGATATGTTTGAGATTTCACTCGCCGTTCGGTCATTTCTCTGGCAGTCTGTGTGTGGGTGCTAGCACAATCATGTCTGTGTTTTTGAAGAATTCAATCACACGTGTTGTTTTACCAGAACCTCCACATCCATTAAGATAAACGGTTTTATGCCTGGCCACATGATCATACAGAGACGGTGCTGTCGATGCTGGTATTTGATTGTTATTTTTGTAATATTTTTCCATAATTTCAACGTCGGCAGATTCAGAATAACTAAATATATTTTCTTGTTTTATTCTCCATGATCCCCATTCACCAGTGCCAAGTAATTTATCTAGCAAATCCAAATATTTTTTATTTATATAAAATGAATCCGTGGCAACTCTAACCGAGGTATCAACAAATTTGTTTATCATCGATAATAAGTTTATTGAAACGTGCGCGAGCATCGAAGATCTTAAATGAGTAAATTGCGGCGACTCGCCATCGGTGTAACTCACAATTATACCTAATTTAGTTCCGTTCGATAAACAGGTATTACTCCGGCTTCTAAACATATTTCTCTCCGTTGTATCAGCAATTATAAAATCGAGCTCTGCATCGCCCATGATTAACCTCGTACACGTTCGTCTATGATCACACGCACCACCCTGAGTAAACTTACCTATTATTTTTCTGCCGAGATCTTTTGCTACTTTATTTTCATAATCAGTCATATCAGGATTTTCATCATCAGAATATTTCTTTTGTTGTGGCATCCAAATTTGTTTTTGTGAATGATACGATATAATTGCTTCATCTACTTTCAACGAGATCAATATTTTTACATCAAGCATGTATCGTAATAGTACAATTGGAGCCCAATGTTTTTCTGAGAAATGTCTTCCAAACCAAGCATAAGTACTCGGACGGAGATTTTGTGCAAACTCGAATGACTCTATACAAGCAAATCCAGTCAGGTCAAAATCTGGCAGGGGTCCATTTACTCTGGTCATCTCGTGTGTTGGATGACCAAATCTCTTAAAGTATTCAGAACACTCTCCGCATCCAAGAAAACTTCCAGGATAACATGCTACCATATCAACCGAGATAACGTCGCTATAATCATATTTAGTATTCCATAATCCGCCGTGTCCGTATTCGATACAGCTACGTTGAATATCAACAAGAAATTCCAATCGAGTAGGTCTCCATGAATTTTTCTCCTGAGCAAAGTGAGCAGCAACTGATGGAATGGTAAAACAGTTATTCAGTAATTGTTCGATAACATCATTATCATTCGTGTATTTCAACGCAAGATGTTTCATTTCGTCGTGGAGTGATTTTGCAGGATAAATTTCTCCGCTAGGCCTTACAAACTGATCGTAATTTCCATCATCGGAACTTCGAAATAGCCAAACAGATACAGGGTCATTTTTGCTGATATCGTTGATAAAATCAAATATGTAATGATTATAAAATCTAATTGTTCTGTCTCGTGGAAATATTGTTACGGCCGATGTCCATGCGTGTGAGTTATGATTAATAATCGTTATCGGAGCTCCCCTGGATTCATATTTCGATTTGTATAAAATCTCTCCGGTTAACGTCTTCACTGTTATTGGGAATTTTAATTTCTTTCCCAGCTCAGCAACGTCGCTGATAGACGCTCCGGTATCTTTAACTGTTTCTGCCCACGAATTTGTTTTTTACGTCTTAGATCCGTTAAACCGTTTCCACGTATCACGTTTGTGAAGTTTTCTGTAACTCTCTCAGCTACAAAATTTAAGCGAGAAAATTTCGTTGGTTTGAGATCATCAACGCTAGGTTTATCATTGAGCGGATATAACGCATAAACAACTGCAGTCACAGGATACGTTCGTTCGTAACATGGATTGTCAATGCCGGTTAGCATACCTGGTTTGAAATTTTTATTCAACGTGACGATGCTACTTCCAACGGTCACGCGGACAGGGTCACGTTTGTCAGGGATAATCCAAACTTCGTCGTCTGTCTGCACAATAAATTTTATCTGAATAAAATATCGCTGATCATCGAGGTAGTTAATGATGTTTCTTGCTCGCGAATCATTCATTGAAGGATCGACAACATTTCTTATATTAAATGTTGACCACGTATGAACTGCACCATCGTCGTGAAATTCCTTCTTGGCTTCGTTGATACGATTAATTATATCCTTGTTCATCAGCGCCAAATCTTGCATCGATAAACTAAATTTTGGTTTCGACAGTTTCTCAAGATCAAATCTAGCTCTAGAAAGCTTAATTGCGGCCAATTCCTCCATATTATAATTAAGCAAATATGGGTTTAATTAAACTTTAATTATATATATAATGATTCATGCAAACAATAAATGCAATTGGTTAATAATTGGATTTACAACACCGTGGAACCGCGCATGCGTAAATGAATTCTGTGTTTACCACATGCAAAGTTTTCGGCGTGGAAGTGTAGGACCAAAACCGTGCTTGCGGTGCGGTGATGGAGTCAAAGAAGAAACACGGTTATGTGTGCAATGTGGTGGTAAAAAATATAGAGAGCTGAAGCGATATTATGATTAAAAAAATTTCGAGTCTTCCATAAAAACCGCCGAAGACTATCTCGCCAGATTTTCAAAATAACAATTTAGACAAATAATATTAGTATATAAATGGAGCAAAATGAATTTACAACACATCCCACCATTAAAAATTATGAAGCATCTCGTGATGAGATAATCAGGAACTGTCGACTACAAAAGCCAGTCGGTTTTGTTAGCAATACTGGGTATTTCATGTTTAGTGTTGAGAAAAAAATATTTATCACATATATTTGTATTCGAATGTTATTATGGAATAATCAAAGATGGACTTGTGATAGACCATATTGATCGAAATCGGAAAATAATTCTTTATCGAATATGCAAGCCCTTACGCTAAGGCAGAATTGTAGACTTGGTGAGACGGGTATGCACAAAATGGTTGGAAAGAGAACTGTTAAATCTGTAAACGCAGAGACTGGTGAAGAAATAATATTTCAATCAATAAACGCGGCTGCTAAATATTTTGATATTATCCCGAGTTCGGTAAAATTTGTCACAGATAATACAAGAAAATCGGCATTTTCAAAGAAATTCAAGCAGCGAATCACGTTTAAATATCATACACATGAAGCGAGATAACTCTGTCATCGCTGATAGAATAATTGCGTAGTTGTTCGCTTGTTATTGCGTGACGTATGAACGCTCGTATAAAACAACTAACGAGATAGCGATTCTTTGTGTGTGTGTGTGTGTGTGTGTGTGTGTGTGTGTGTGTGTGTGTTTTGTAATTATCCGTAGTCAGTGATCTGTATTTACCTTTCATAAGTTGTATTGTAACCTTGTTTTTGTTGGCTAGGGTTTATTAAGTCATATTATTTTGCTTGTATATGTGGTCAGTAAATATATGTGAAATTCCAGTTAGGTTATTTTTAGATCTTACAGTCATAACATCTGTTTCCAATACATTCGGCGGTATTTTATGTCCACGTTGTATTCAGTTAAAATGTGTGTGAAATTAAAATAAATCCGCACTACAGTTTATTTAGCTGAAACGTGTGTGAAATCACATCTAAAATGTGTGTAGGAGTTTACATAAGTTACCTGCGCGCTAGCATAGGTAACATTATAGTAATTTCCGAACCTTGTACTTGCAAGAATGGGACTGTGGTACAGTGTTAAGAACGTTGGATTCTGATATTGAGGCCTGGGGTTCGATTCCCATGGCAGACACTTTGTCGATGGAGCGGTATGATGCTAAATTTTTCTTTATAGTGGGGCTCCGCCAGCCCTCGAACTTCAACAGAGAAATACACTCTCCCACCATATCACCACGTGGTGGGTGTACTTTTACACTCCCCGGGGTTGATTATGGGGGGAGAGTGTACAAGATCTGTTGAACGTAGAGAAGGCCCAGTTTGTGTATGTGCCGTCCCTATAATTAAGTTTATGTGTGTGTTGTCCCTAGAGATAAGTTAGTTAAGTCCTAGAGATAAGTTAGTTAAGTCCTAGAGATAAGTTAGAATTAAGTTTATGTGTATCCTCTGAGCTTGCTAGGATGTCGTTTGGCACCCTAGGAGTTCACATGGGGATTGATTCGAATGCCCCTGAGCTGGCTAGAATGTCGTTTGGCAAGCTAGGAGTTCACATGGGATTGTGCTGTGATTATATGTTTTTGTAAATTTTTATTTCAGATTCAGAGTTATTTATATTTTTTTATTTTTATTATCATATTAATTCTGATTCAGATTTTTATTTTTATTATTCAGAAATATTTCTATTTTTATTATTCAGAAATATTTTGATTATTACATTAATTATGATTCAGAAATATTTTTATTTTTATTATTCAGAAATATTTTTATTTTTGATTATTCAGAAATATTTTTACTTTTATTAGTCAGAAATATTTCTTTTTTTATTATTCAGAAATATTTTTATTATTATATTAATTCTGATTCAGAAATATTTTTATCATTATATTAATTCTGATTCAGAAATATTTTTATTTTTATTATTCAGAAATATGTTTATTATTATATTAATTCTGATTCATAAAAATATTCTTATTTTTATTTTTTATTATAATAATAAAATTTATGAAATTTGTTTAGATTTCTTGGTTTAATTATGCAAATACCCCAGCAGATTTTAAGAAATTCAAACAAATTTCTTCATTTAATCGTGCAAACACCCCATCAAATCAGCTAAATTTGTTCAGATTTCTCAGAATTTTACAGATTCATAAAAATATTCTTATTTTTTATTTTTTATTATAATAATAAAATTTATGAAATTTGTTTGAATTTCTCGATTTTAGTCGTGCATATACCCCATCAGATTTTAAGAAATTCAAACAAATTTCTTGATTTAATCGTGCAAACACCCTATCAAGTCAGCGAAATTTCTTCAGATTTCTCAGAATTTTGCAAAATTCATAGAAATATTCTTATTTTTATTTTTTATTATAATAATAAAATTTATGAAATTTGTTTGAATTTCTCGATTTAATCGTGTAAATATCCCATCAGATTTTATGAAATTTGTTCAGATTTCTCGATTTTAGTCATGTAAATACCCCATCAAAATTTGTGAAATTTGTTTGAATTTCTTGACTTAATCGTGCAAATACCCCATCGGATTTGTGAAATTTTTTCAGATTACTTAGAATTAAGCAGATTCATAAAAATATTCTTATTTTTATTTTTATTATTATGTTAATTCTGATTCAGAAATATTTTTATTTTTATTATTATATTAATTCTGATTCAGAAATATTTTTATTTTGTATTATTATATTAATTCTGCTTCAGATTTTCATTTTTATTATTCAAAAATATTTTTATTTTTATTATTCAGTATTATTTGTATTTTTATTATTCACTATTATTTTTTTATTATTCAGAAATATTTTTATTGTTATATTAATTCTAATTCAGAATTATTTTTATTTTAATTGTTCAGAATTATTTTTATTTTTATTATTCAGAAATATTTTTATTTTTATTATTTATTTTATTATTATATTAATTCTGATTCAGATTTTTATTTTATTATTCAGAATTATTTTTATTTTTATTATTCAGAATTATTTTTATTATTATATTAATTCTGATTCAGAATTATTTTTATTTTTATCATTCAGAATTATTTTTATTTTAAATAAATATTCATTATATAATGAATCAAGAAAATATTAATGCTGTTATTTTTGCCATTAAGCAATTACAAACATGACGGTATAAAAATGTCTGATGAACTTAATCCTGAAAAAAATTATGTGCTATTTTGAATCATTGCAATAGCGAAAATTTGAGAACAGGTATACACTACCAGCCGATTACAGATTTGTAAAGTTGATTCAGCAGGCAATGTTGCAGTCGTTGGCTACAGTTACAGATGATCAGGTAAAATTATTTGTTCCTCTTGCAAGCTCAATCGAAAATATTAGATCAAAATTATCTGACGAATACGAAACAAAGAAAAACAAACAAACGAGTAAATGCTCGTAGAAGACAACTGAACGAGATTATGACAGCGAGTAAAGCCGCGGAAGAGTTATTTGCAAAGGATAGCGACTAGTGTTACTCGTCCCACAGTGAAAGTGAAAATGAAAGTGACGACGACGTCACTGTGACTAAAATACGGTAAAAAAAAAAATATTTACTCAGAATCAGATTATTTATTCAGAATCAGATAGTAATAATTATTTGCTATTCTGATAACAAAAAAAAAATATTTTACTCAGAATCAGATTTTTCATTTTTTATTCTGATAATAATATTTATTCTGTTTTGTTTTTTTTTTTGTTCCACAAAAGCGAGATCTACGAACGTAAGATCTATGATCTCACATACAGATTTACGTTCAGTAATTCTCCGCGTAAATCCAAAAGGTATCCAGATTGATCAGTAAGCTTAAAATGCATCCTCGATAACAGTGGATTATGCACACGCAAATAAACAACGTTGATTAGTTCTGATACAATTAAATACCCTGGGGAGGGGGGACTTGAGGGGTAAATGTGTATGAAATGTATCCTTGCTGGGCTTGATTAGATTGCTGTAAATCTACTTTACAACTTCCATCGATGGCGTCACATACTAGATTTACAGCGATCGTTGATGCTATATTGACAATTCCCGGAGAAACATGTCTGCCTCCATCGTGTGGATCGTTGTTGTATCGGAGAATATTTGGTGGCGGAGCTACTTTATTGTACGCGTCAAGAACTTTTGGAAAATATTTATCAATGACATCACTGATTGATTTTTTCAACGTAGTCGCGTCAAAATCAGGTATAAAAATGTTGGTAATTGTTGTTTTGTTATTTTGTAATGGTCAAAGAATGCTTTTCGGACGTTTTCACTTGCAAAATCATTTAATTTACTATAATTAACCTGCCCCTCAGTAATCATTTCATAAATTATTTTTTCGCTGTGAATTTCATGATCCGCCGCAATCTGATTTAAATGTCGTATTATTTCAATGATTTGTTGTTTTGTATCATTGTTGTAATGTTGTGTCAACGAAATAAATAAATTTCGTAAATCACCGATTACTCGTTTGTGTTCGGTTTTAGTTATATCAGTGATAGATTTAAGATATTCTTCGTTGATGACGTGAAAACCTTTACCGTCTTTTACCTGTGGATCAAATAAAAATCTGTAATATATCACGTTAATTTCACCTTTAATCCATGGTTCTTGGTTTCGATATTCTGGAGTTTTTATGAATTTCTTTTCCGTCGTAAGAAAATCATTGCGGTGTAGTTCACGTGGTAGCGTCGCTGTCGGTGTTGGTGGAATTTCAGGCCATCCAAGTACAGATCTGACCGATGATTGATATATGTCTACGGCGTAATCCGGTGAAAGAATTTCGATTGCGACAACGTTAGCTCGTAAACCGTGATAGTTATCTTGGATTCTTTGCCCGTTATAGATTTAATTCTGCGCTGGAATTCCTCGTTGAGTTGTTCGATCTGATAACTGCCCGTAGGAATACTAACAACTTGCCAATCGGGAGTTCCATCTGGTTTGCTTTTATTTGCAAATACTAATGAGTTGTTTGGTTGTAATCCACCGAACGATTTTGATCTGATATTTGGCCAGCTATAATAAACTCGTAATTGTGCTAGTTCTATTTCTTTTACTGGAATTGCAGCTTGAAAAACAACACTAAATTCAGGATTAGTTAAACTGGTTGATATCATCGTTGTTTTTAGCGGTGTTGTATTGGTGACGATCTGTTGTAGTAGTTCTTGCGACGACATTATTGTTATTAAATTAAGATTTTAAATCAAGTTTGTTAATTTCGCAGATAATCCCGCTCCATTAATTCTATATCTAAATATAGAATAGGGTTTTCTGTTTTTTCATCAAACACATCGTTGTAAGTCCTGATTATCGTTGCAAACTCCTCATTGGATATTTCGCCATCACTGAGATACGACGAAATCAACGATGATAATTTTGAGTATGTTACCATCGCCGAGTGCATTTTTATTGTGTACTCGTGTGATGTTGCGTTTGTGCATGTAGCTATCTTCTTTGCAACGATATTGAAAATACCAACGATTGTTGTTGTGGCTGAAACACAGATTGTTGCAAACGCAGGCGATATCATCGTTGTCGTTGATAATATCACACCTGCTCCAGTGATAACAGCGGACGCTGAATAAACATCTACATCAACGATAACTACACGTCTGCGATATTTTTTACTTCTGCGCTGTACTCGTCAATGATATTTTTCAGTTTGGTTTGACACTCACATACTTGACTGTATCTGTGTTGATTAGTGTCGATCATTATTATTAAGTAGATTAATTAATGCGACTCACTCAAAATTCTGATGTATTAAGTAATCAATTGAGGTGTTTCAGCGACAAATTCAAGACACCACCAGTAAGACGCTGCGGGTAAATTTTTATCAGATAGTTCCAGTATAAACGTTTCTTTGGTATCTTTATTTAACACTACAGATACAGTTCCAAACAAATTATCGGTTGAATGACGCCATGGATATGTAGTAAATATCCTAAATTTTGCAGAGCTGAACACTGACTGCATGTGCACACCAATTATTTCCGCGGTATGTTTGATAGTGTTATCACTCGGTGTCCACGTTGATGATCCTGATGATACTGTGTATACAATATTGTTAATCTGCTAGTGAGGAATTTTAATCAGATTAGTTTTTTGAACGATATTAGGAATTCCACTGACAATATCGTTGAGTTTCGTGTTAACGTCGGCGAGTTTTATGTCAACGGTTGGTGGAGTTCCAAAAAATTCATTAGCGGTTCTGTTTATTATATTTCTGCGAAAATTCAGAAACCGTTGTACGTGATTAGAAAAATCAGTTTTTGAGTGTGGTCACTCCATCATTTATCGTCGACAACGAAGTTGTCATCGGAATGTTGTTATCGTCGACGTATTTTTTTGTTGCACCATCGAGATTATCCGTTGGTTCTTCCACGTTGGTAATTTTATTGTTGTTCATGTTGAGAGAGCCGGTCATCATATGACCGGTCTTTAAAACTCGTTCGGATATATTATCTCGGATCGACGACGGAGTAACAACACTAGGGACAAGCTCTCCTTCTCGGTCATACACGGCAACGAGACTTTCTCGTGTTGCTCAGTTACGAACAATGATATCGCTGATTGAAATATTACTCGTCATCAATTTTCCTTCACGGTTTTGAAATACTTCAAGTTCACCAGGATCAACGTTGGCAAGATTAAGCAGGTCAAATATTTCGTCGCTGATCTGCTTTGTTACTTGTTTGAGTAAGTCTTCACCTGTTTTTTTGGTTTTAGTTTTAGCTGATCTTCCGTAAATATCTACCATTACACAATACAATATAATAGTTGTTCAAAACGAACGATGCTGATTAACGGTGTACTCGTGCACAACTTTATGAGCTGGTGCTGACGATGCTGAAATCGCGTCAAGTACAGCAAGTGCTTATCTGCCACATATTGGTGGGTCGGTTATCTTTTGTGTTGGTAACTTTGAATACCAGATTTGGAATTTGCATGTTGCTTACATATTTTGAAAATCCTTTTGGTGGTGCTAACCCGTACGAATCAAAATAAACAATTCCACGTGGATCAATCGAGTATGCAACCCAATGTGAACCTTTGTTGGTGGATTCATCGAGATCAATAATATCAGTTTCAACGCGGTTTGGTTTACGCGGTAATTGATCACGCATAGAAACACCTCTGAAGTTTTTTATGTTTAGCTGGGCAGCAGCATGAAGTAAATCAAAATTGGACATTGGAACAATCAACGAGGTATCGTTCCTGACAATCTTAATCCGCTTCCGTACCCGGGTATCTTTCCTGGCAATCTTAGACCGCGACCGTATCGTGGGCCTGGCAATCTTAGATGGCCCGGCTTTGGCACGTTTGGTGCTCTTAGACGTCTTCCATGTTGTTGTGTCCGTGATCTTTTTTTTAAAGTTTTCTGCTTGCATAATTCCTTTTCCTGTTGCTTTCTTTAATGCCATTCCAGCAGCGATTACAACAACACCTAACGCAGCTGCCTTTGCAACAGCTGGGGCTGCAGCGGCTATTAAAGCTGGTATAGCTGCGAAAAGTGGAAATATTCCACCGGTTTTAACAACATCGCTGATAGCACTCGCTGAAAGATTAAGTCGTAATCCGGTTTTTGATTTTTTAGCTGCATTGAAGTGCTTTAGTTGACGTTCTGTCAGTGACAGTTTATTCGGACCACCTGACATTTGTCCTTGTTTTAAGGATATTCTTGTTCCACAGTTTTCTTTGGACGCTGATTGTAGTTTTTTTAATCTGACCAGGAGTCAGACTGACACTAAGATTATGATATGACATTTTATAATATCATCCTGATTTTTAAATTAACAGTTACATGTTCTCGACTGGGGCATCAACGACTCTCATGCGACCACCAGCACCTTCAAGTAGCATCGTTTTATCGGATAATATAACCGCGATTGCTCTATGATTGTCAATACCTCCTCGGTTTACGAGAGCTCGAAAGTGTATGTCAACGACAGATTGTCAGAATAAATCTAAATGTTCCAATGAAAAGTAGTAGATTGGATACAACGTTGTAAAATCTAGTTGTGATATTTGTAAACCAGAATCGATATTTTGATCGCGTCCCATAAATGTCATCAAACGATGATATGCACGTGCAACATGATTTTGATCGAAATTCAATGATATATCCTCGGAAGGTTCCTGATGTCCATTTATCCGTAGCGAAACTTCTGTGACGCCAAGTTGGTCAAATATCATTGTGCTATTTGTTTGTGAATTTACTCGTGCAGCATCTTGGAGCGCAATAAATATATATCGCGGTGCAGAAACACCTTGCTGTGATGCTATCTGCCACGTGAATAACCCATTAGTTGTATCTTGAACAACATCTGTAGTTGTTGTCAGCCATGATAGCCTCGATTTACCGCCTTGATCCATAAAAGAAAAGCAGTTTTTGTTCTTCGGTGATCGATGGAGTCATTGTTGGAATCCACAACGTAAGTTTCGACAATTCTACTTTAGCATCATTACCAACATCAGCAGCAGGTCGCCATATTGCATCGTTGTCGATAGCTTTTCTTACAAGTACAACTGTATGTTTTGCTCCGAAAATAACCTTCCCGACATTTTTGCAGAATCCAAAGATGTGTGAGAGTGGAATCGCACAAGAAAACAATCTTTCCATCCCCCTTAGCATTGATCGACGTGCCCTAAATCCTAAGCTGAAATCTGGGTCAGTGTTAATAATCATACTTTTTACATCCACGTCAGCGTTTCTGGCAACGTTTCTTGGGCGTCCTATTTCATATTGGTTATATTCGGGAGAATTAGAAGTATCCTTGATAAACATCGTTGATGGACCAGCTGATCTTGAATAATCGTCGCTATAGACCAAGTTTTGTAGTAGCAACGTCGACGTCTTTCTGGATTGATTCAATGGGTCTTCCATCAATTATATACGTAGCGCTGTCAAACAACGCCATAATACCGTTATTGACAAAACCAACACTAAATTCAGCATTATATTCAGTATCATCTGTTTTCAGAATTTTACCTTCTACTTCGATAAACTCTTCAGCGGGTAAGAAATATCTACTTGCATCCTGAACTTGTAGTTCAATTCGCCCACGCTGATCTGGCTTTCGTGCTTCATAAGAATAATACTGATAATCACGCACAGAATCATCTTTGAGTACTGGTGCATCCATGTCAAATGCGGGATCCGATATACGCTTAAACATCTTTATTATTATCGTGTTCGTCAAACACGAAGTCCGCTTCCTGCTACCAGACTAGCGGTTATATTTTTTTCTTTTTCTGATAGTGATACACTAGCCAACTCTGCTAGTTTTTGATTTGCAGCTTTATTTATTATTTTACTAACGTTTGCAGGCATAACCTCAGTGCTGGGTAATTTTACTGGTTGAGGTTTTCGTCGTGTCAATCGTGTTAATCTTTCTTTGATTGCCTAGAATGCTTTACCGGCAACATCGCCAACAGCACCAATACCTTTATCACGAATAACGTCTATAGCTTTCATACCTAACTGTTTTGCAACAGGTATTACGTTTGGAGCTAACCTTGCGAATAGACCCTGAACAACATCACCAAGTAAATGGTTCTTCTGTTTTATTTGTTTGTCTTGTCTATGTTTTGTATATACATTTGAAAAAGACTCATTAAGAGCCGAAAGCGCTCAGGCTAGTTAGATACTAGTTTTGCACTGTTCGTTTTCAGTTTATTGCATTTATCTAAATCAATCCCTGATATACGTGATCCCTTGATGGATCCAGTGCACTTGAAAGGACTGTTATTCACCATATGATTTGTATTCTTTATATTATCAACCTCGTATGGCACGATCTACCTTTGGTGTGATCTAACACCCTTTCAGTTCTCTATTTTATGTCGTCTTAGTGTATACGTTTAAATGTTTTCCTTCTTGTTATTAGATATTTGCCGCATTTATTAGAATGGAGACGATGTCTCAACAAATACAGAAAACATTCAAAACTTTACGCAATGAAACTAATGCCTTACTTCATCTAAAGCATCATCGCACTCTCTTGCATCATTTTCTTGAAACAAACAGTCACTAAAGGTCTTCAAATTCATGTCAAGCCGCAAATGATTGGCAAGAGTTCAAGCAGATTCAACAAAAGATGGAATAAAATAACCCACGATGCGTCCATGAAACGCACAGCCCTACTTGGGGAAAACTTAGATCATCAATATCTAGTCAAATCAGCAACCACTGAAGAACTGAAACAGCAGCTGAATTCAGTTTCCACAGAAGAACAATTGCAGACGTTTTACTCTAAATTAAATAAGGATCAACAAAGACTCTCTGCAAAACAATACCAAGTCAGAGAAAGAAAACTTAGATGTCATGATCTATAACCAAATCACTGTTGTGAAGAAACCTCAATTGACGAAAGTTCTTCTAAGAACAACCGTAAGAAGAAAAAGCACCATAAAAGGAAGAATCGTAAGCACTCTGAAGCAAAAATTAATTCATCTGTTACTAACACAGTGGTCAACATCTCAAAGTTAGAACTTACGGAGGCAGAAATAAAACGTTTATAGAAGGGTTTGATTTTCTGTCCCCGTCCAAAGACATACGACAGAGGGAAACAAAACAAGGACACCGAAGCGTTTAGCCGCCGACTAAGACTCAAGGCCCATTTTGCCTTGCAGCCAACAAATAGATCAGAGGAAAATATAAGCTGCGACCAACCCATATTTAGAAAGAAAAGTAATTGGACCCCACCAAAAAGTTCAATTCCAAATGTAGAAGCCTTTATCAACTCGGTTAAAAACGACACTGCCAATCACATCAACCTTACTAAAAAATACTCTAATTTGTCAAAAGAAGAATCAGATGCCCTACACTCACTGAAAAGCAGAACAGACATCATAATTAAGCATGAAGATAAGGGTTCCGCTGTTGTCGTTATGAATAGGGAAGACTACATTAGTGAAGTAACTAGACAACTAAATGGCCCTAGGTTCCTCCAAAAGCTAGACCATGATCCAACGATGGAATATGGAAAAACCATCACTAATATTATTGACGAGGCGTACCAAATCGGGCACATAGACCAGCAAACAAGAAACTACTTAAGCCCAAAAAACGCAAGGGCAGGTAGATTTTATCTTCTACCCAAAATCCACAAACAAGGAAACCCGGACAGACCTATAATCTCCGGTAACGGGCATCCCACAGAAAGGATATCAGAATATTTGGATCATTTTATGAGACCACATGTCCACAAATTACCATCATATCTTCAGCACACGACAGATGATCTCATAAAAAGCAATGCAAGCGAACCATTACTGCCAGATACATTACTTGTTTCCTTACACGTCACATCTTTGTATATTAACATACCGCACAACGAAGGGATACAGGCATGTAGAGAAGCATGGGAAACAAAAACTGTAGACAATCCACCCACACACTTCCTAGTCCAACTCCTGGAGCTTGTCCTAAAACTCAATAACCTTGAATTTAATGAAGAAATCTACCTCCAAATCAATGGAACCGCAATGGGTACAAAAATGGCCCTTTCGTATGCTAATATTTTTATGGAAAAACTGGAGGGTCAACTTTTAGCATCGGTTGAACATACACCATACCAGTGGGTACGCTTTATGGATGGTATAGAAATGAAGTGACAACATGGAAGAGAATGACTGGATGATTTCATATCAAAGGCAAACAACTTCCATCCTTCCATAAAATTCACGGCAGAAATCTCCAACTCATACCACGTATTCCTAAACACAACTACTAGACTGGTAGAAAACAAACTCCATACAGACGTCTACTCGAAACCAACCGGCAAACACCAGTATCTCATCCCAACCAGATGTCATCCAAAACACTGCATTAGGAACATTCCATATAGCTAGGCACTGAGGATACGCAGAATTTGCTCCGACGATGAAACATTCCTAAAAAGGTCTGAGGAGCTATCTAAACATTTAATTTACCGAGGCTACGACAAAGACCTTATTGCGGAGGCAACCCAAAGGGCTAAACAAACAAACCGCGATGACCTACTAAAATGTGGAGAGAAAGAAAAGACTGATAGGAAACCATTTATCCTGACCTACTATCCAGACAACCCCAAAGTAGGTAAAATCATCGCGAAACACTGGCCCATCGTGGAATCGTCTGACGCACTAAAGTTAATCCTTCTGAACAAACCTGTAGTAGGTTACCGGAGGCCAAAAAACCTCAAGGACATCCTAGTCAGGGCGAAGCTAACGCCAATCACTAGTCAAGACCACCCTAGTCAATCTGGCCCCTGTGGCGATAAAAGATGCAAAACCTGTTAACATATGATAGAGACCAGGACATTTTCTAGCACAGTGACTAGAGAAAAACTAAACATACATGGTCTAAACAAAACGTGCAAAACTGAGAATGTAATTTATCTCATCACATGTAAGATCTGTAGTCTTCAGTATGTCGGAGAAACTGAAAAACTGCACAAAAGGATCAACCTTTATAGATCTGACTCGATGACAAAGAAGCTGTACAGAACCCCGGTCACAGAACACTTCTCCTCCCCTGGCCACACTTTCACTGATATAACAATTATTGCAGTTGCTAACAACCCCAACTGGATTCAGAAACCAGGAAAGAAAAGGAATCTTACTGGATACGCCGCCTTAGAAAATTGAAACCAAGCGGTTTAAACCAAGAAGACTAGAAAAAGACAGCCATGCACAAATAAAACTATCTTTTGCAGCCGACACATTTTAATTTTGAAAAATTCGTTAAATTTGCTTAATAGCCTACAACTAATGCTTAACAATTAAATATCCGGGATGTAATTTGCGATTACATAAATGTACACAAAAAAAAAAACAGATGTCGTTATGGCTTATCCATTTCTAGGTTAATACAAATATTTTCGAGTATCCGCAACAAGCTGATATAAACTAGTTAAAACATAATACATTTAAAGGTTTAATTCCTGTAGAAACAGCCATGTAAAGTTTTGCAAACACTATGGTTCTTCTGTTTTATTTTTGTTTGTCTTGTCTATGTTTTGTATCTGCCTTTGAAAAAGACTCATCAAGAGTTGAAAGAGTTCAGGCTAGTTAGATACTAGTTTTGCACTGTTCGTTTTCAGTTTATTGCGTGTGTGTGTGTGTGTCTGTGTGTGTGTGTGTGTGTCATATTTTTTACTGACAGTACCTAACATGCAAGGCATTGGTTAAAATTCATTCACAGCAATAAAGCCAGCAAGCTGAACACGGGGCTTGATGGAATTATTTTAATCCTTTCAGGTTTTTATTGGACAACCACTTTTAGACGAGTTCGGTAATTTAAACGCATCAAAATACGTATAGTTGTGAAGTCAGTAATTTAAAACATATCAAAATACGTATAGTATCGAGATGACAGAGGCATTGTCTATAAATAATGATTTGGTTTATCAACTATTACACGATACATTTAATATATTACAAAAAAAGAATTTGTGCTATTATATACGGCACTGGTGGGTATGTTAACTATGCGTGTCTAAAACTTTTGTTGTGTATGTATAATGTGTGTAGAACTTTTAGCTGAAGAAACTCATGTTTTTGTTTGCTAAAAGAATGTTAATCTATTAATTATTATAGTGTTAGCCGTGAAATCAAAATGCTGGTGCATGATCAAATACAATTACTGGTTATAATACAGTTCAACATCATGTACACTATTGTTGGGGAGTAAATTTTACAATAATATTTCATTTAATTGAAATTTTCCAGGGTTATGAAATGAAACTGAACTCTGTTCTTTTCAGTTCCAAATGATTTATCATGCGGTGGCTGAAAATGACAGATATTGCTCCGACTTTGATCATACTGTGCAAACTTAAAGGGCTTTTCATGGTCGACAACACACTGACTCTTTCTCCTGACTCCCGATTTCTTGGTAACGCGTTTACCTTGAGTACACTCTAGAAAACTTTTTTCTCTACACGAAACGAAGAGCAGAAATACATAAAACCCCCAACAATAAAGCCGTCTTAGATCTTTTCATTACAAGCTTCAAATTTCAAAGCTACCCGGCCCATGAACATGAGTACTTTTTAAGAACTGCCTAAAATACTTCGAAGCCTCTTGTAAAGTGCATTGTCTTCACCACCCCCACCGATCAATGTAGATCAAAAGAAATGAAAATTGGAAAACGTTTGATACATGTTCCTAGGCCAATTGTTTTTGTAGATCTTTTTGCAAAGATTACCTAGCTGGAATGATATTAAAATACTCACCGGCCTGCTTAAAAAGTACTTTGGAAAACGTTTGCTTCATAGCTGTTATTACTTTTTATGAAACCTAAATCATGCGAAAAGAGCTGATAATTCTATACGTTCCCACATTAGTCATCTAAGGCGGTCACAAGTTGAGCCTCTCAAAGTCCGCATTTTTTTGTTTTGTTTTTATCAACCTCTACCGTAAATTTGTATGTTTGTGTGCCACTAAAATGAAAATCATTTGATCGATTTTCTTGGTATACGTCATAATCAATCTCATTATTGTAAGTATTCATATACCGCAGTACAAATACCATCTATTGGATAATCGGGGGTCTTGGCAATTCAGTATAAACAAAGGATGATTGGATGAGAGTAATTATATATATATATATATATATATATATATATATATATATATATATATATATATATATATATACTGAATGAATGATAGGGGGACAGGTCATGATAATTGAGTATGGTTGGGGACCTAGTAATTCAAGATCTATTCTGGGTGGTTAGTGGGGAATGACATTACAATTCAGTATACGTATATTGATTTGTGGAAAGTGAATGAATAATCTCAAAAGACACATTGGTAACAAAGTGAGGCGAAAGTCGCCAACCACCACACTCAAATGGACATTCAGTCGAGTCCCTCGAGATGTTGGCGATTGAATCTATCCTGGGGTGGACATACGTAGAACGCACACGTAAGGAACGATACTGGATACCACAATCGAACTTTTAGAGGGAGTTTGGCCTAAATGAAAACACCTAACCTTCCAGTTGCAATCTTATCAAAACTACAGCCAGTCATCAATTTTGTACCTGACACAAACTTTATGTTCATATCTAAGGAGGTAATTACATTTTATTATATATTATAACCATATTATTAATAGTAGTAGCTGTAGTAGTAGTAGTTCTTATCCATCATCTTGACACACAATTATCTTAACATTTTCAGAACTGCTTTGAATAACTCTACCGGGATGTAAATTCTTTGCCAAATCCTGTAGATGGCGTTGGTATCTCGACAGGCTATGCTTGTGTTCTTGGTTCACAACTTAGAATTCGATGGAATCAGATCGAAACTAATTTTACTATATATTCTCTACATTTTTTCCTCAGTACTGAACTTTCCGTTGTTTCCAAATGATAATAAATTATATATTATTCTAAAGTACTTTCGAAAATGAATTCACTGTGAAATTCTTGTCATAGGTTATCCTGCACTTTTATCAGATGCAGGACCCTAAACAAAGCACAATACACACGGTCACAGATTTCACTACCTGATCATCATCAGTGATTGATTACCCACTGTGCACTGTCACTGAAATACAAACATACAACCACACCATATTGCTCACATTCTAATGAATAAACAATTACCTTTAAATCAACACCAAAAATGACTCTTTCTAACTCTTGCTCAGTGCCTGATTACCAGATAGCCAGAGTAGGCACCGGCCTATGGGCCCCACGCCTTTTAGGGGCCCCGCGACAACGGATCAAAATAATATTGAATTGATTTGATCTTGACGTATTAGGAGATAATTTGCGAGGGGGGCCCCGAGATTTCGACTGCCTAGGGGCCTCCACAGGGTTTGATAATTTGCGAGGGGGGCCCCGAGATTTCGACTGCCTAGGGGCCTCCACAGGGTTTAAACCGGCACTGCTCTTGCTTCACCATGCTAATTTCGATAAATTGCTTGATGTTATATGCTTAGCATTAAAGTGGACAATTTAAATACATTGGAGAGCAAAGCGTCGTCTGATTATATGAAAATTACAAAACCGAGGAAAATTGAATTTATCACCCAAGCTTAACAGCTGTATAAGAACTATCGCGCAACAGACATTTCATTGGAATTCTGACCAATGTCTCGTATAAATAGATCTGACATATTGTCCAATCGCATTTGAAATGCATTTACTATTGCCTGGGTTCGTTAAGCAGTCTATCAGAAACACAGTGAAACTCGAGAGAAGATTACTCCTGATAATATACAGTTGCTTGCTCTTTTTAACCTTATAATTCTTTTTAAGTTTAATGAATTGACATCAAATGCTTTTAAGCTATGTGACAAAACTGTATAAAGGCAGAATTAAACGATTTATACAATATTGATATGCCATGTCTGCAGTACTATCCCATCTTACGAGGAGAAGCTGCATGAAATGCAATGTTCTCAGCACTTAGAATGCATGTATGTTAAGGTCTTCTCATACATGTTCCTTTCTGTCTGTGTAGGTGGGTTGAAGACAAGATAGTCACAAAGTGTTCATATTGTATCACTATCACTTGTTTCTTTTCTTTTCGCAGGTCTCAATTTGCATCGTAAAATATTAGGATTAATTAGGTCTGTCATGCTGATGACAGAACTAGCTTTAATCTCATTCATACACTCATTATTTTCTAAGTTCCCAAGAGATTGACGTTGACGCAAAAATTGAACTCCTGCAACAGTTGTTTTGTGGTATGTACCTATTAAACACAAAGCAGTTAAAAATTTTCCTATCTTGAACTGAATTGTCAACTGTTAATATTTGTTCTATACTTTAGCTTAGTATTTACTATCATTGTGATACCTCCCAAAAATTTTAAAATTTCTTGTAAGTGAATGGGAATCTGAGAAGACAATTCTCTGTTACATTATGTGGAGTATTTATACATGTGTGGTCAATTGCGGGGCTCTCTATCACTGGGTTTATTTAAAGCAGGGTCACACATAGCAATATATCAATGAGACAACATGTCCTAATGTTTGCTCATTAAACTTTGATCTCTCCCATTTAACTTTTGCGATTATCCCCACACCAATACGCACGCACACACACACACACACACACACACAACATTGCCGTGGATATTAGCAGCACCAGAGCGATAATGAACGTTTAAGAACTATTTCCTTTCTTTATCAGGCTAAAGTTATTTACAAAGCACATTATTCCGGTGCAGTTTGTTTCTTTTAAGCCTATTTTGAACAAAAAAGTTGGCAGGGAATTGTTTCTTACATTGGCCTGTCAAATTTCTTAACGTAAGGCTATAGTGCGACAATTTCAGATATTGTTTAATAATTTAAGATACGGATATACTTGTGAATTAGGTGTTTTGGACTGGTGTTGATCTTGAAAGGTATGTGAGGCATGAACGCCTCCCATAGCTGCTTTGCAGAATGTAGGCAGTAAAATACCAATACCAAGAAATAGCCCATATCAGTAGGCATGTGGGTTCAAGAAAAGTAAAATATCTCATTAACTACTTGGATGGCAACCATACTGAACTGCTTTCAGCTGTTTAGTACACAATGTTCCTCAGAATTAGGGAAAAATCTTCTATTTGCATTGCGGGCATCGTTTGATGTTGAAAATGACCTTCGGACATGAAAATGACATGTATAAATTTGGTGTTGGGGTGAATAAAGTTCCTTACTATGAGCTGCTATTGATTTATCATGTTAAGTGAATATTATTATTATGCTTTGTTTTATTTTGGGTATCCAAAACTATTGACCTTTTAGACAGCGCTTATGTATTTTATCTTTCATGATTTTTTTTATACTAAGCAGGTGGATATGGCAGTAAATTTGTGCATGCGAACTGTCCCTGCTCCGTTAGAATGTATATTTCATGCCCATCTATACAACGTATAATAGCCCTGAGATTCAGTTAATATTATTGCTAATATGTTGCAGTGAAATCTAAATTAGCTGACATCTCCATAAGTGAATACCGATTTATATATAGACCTTTTTGAATTTAACCACCATTTTGAACCGCATTGTAATATTAAAGACCCAGGCACCATCTATCCCTCCAACAAATGAAAATATATGTATGTTGATTCCTGCATAGACATGTTTGGCTGTTTATTTCTTGCATATCGGATTTGGTTTTAAAAATAATTTAATTTCGATAACAGCAGCTACAACAGCAATAGCAACAACGACGACGACGTCTTAAGGATCTAAACTCTAAAGCTGAAATTTATCACTATGTATTTCATACTAATTTGCTTCAAATAGTTTTGTGATGATTGACGTAAAAAGTATAAATGTTATTTCCGTCATTTTCTTTCCTCCGCCGCATGTTTTAATAAGATTTCCATATAACAAATGTAAATCTTTTACCTTCTAACGAGACGTTCCCGATTCGTAACAGATAGATATCTCCGTATAAGTTGATTATTTGTACGCATATTATGATAGTGCTGATTTGTGTGCTGTTTGGTTTTTATTGCTTAAAAGTGTTTCCACAAAGCGTGATTTATACGAGTACCCTAAAATGAAACGATGACCTCTCTGCGTCTATATTTGCCTAACGTCTCACAATAACATTTATATCTCTACTTGTATCGTTCGGTAAATGGTTGGAATTTCATTTAGATGTGAAACAGAGGTTGAGTTTTAACCGATATTGTGCGGTCACGTTTAGAGGTGGGTGAATTAATGGAATGAAGAAGATCATACCTTTACGACCAGGTTTGTGCGTAGGTGAATGGATTCGTATCACAGTTGATTTTGCTCTAGTCACATTTGTTTCGAAACACCGAATTTTCCTCCGGCAACATTCTAACAAATCATACGTTAATTAAAAATACTTTCATTGGTCACATATCAGTATCCCTTCATTACACACTGAGCACTGTCACCAAAATACATACAACACCATAATGTCAATAATCTAAAGAAAAAACAGTTACTTTTAAATCAATATCACGAATGTCTTAATGTTATCTATTACGAAAATGAGAGAAACAGCACAGCTCTATAGATAGATTGGGACTACATCTTGGATACTGAACGGGAAGTAACATGTGTGACCTGAATCATATCAGGCTACGCGTACCTCGATTTCACCTATATACATTGGTAAAGGCAATATGAATTTACTACAAAAATCATTGTGTGCTATCATTCTTCACTACCGCTGTACCAAATGTTACAAGTTGTACAGACACAATATATCAATTGTTTTAAATAACGTTCATCATTCAATTTGTTTCTTGTCAGTTTGATTATTAAATTTATACCAGACAGAAATGTTTTGTTTTTTGTTAAATGCTATTAAAATGTAAATTATCGATTTCATGTTACAAACATACTAGGCCACCTTTCCGGACTCTTGGAAAGAAAGTAACCGTTGTGCCGATTTAAAGAATGGCGACCCTTTCATTGTATCTACTTACAAGCCAATTTCCCTGCTCGTTCCTGTTGGGAAAGTATTTTTTAAACACATTTGTTTTCAACATGTATTTAATCATTTTCGTAAAAATGTGTTTTAGTCCCTTTCTGCTTTATTCCGGACGATTCTTTACTGCATCAATAACATCAGCAGTTGATTTCCGTAAGGAAGTCAGTTATTTTTTGCGGCATAAGTAAAGTTTGCGATCATGTATGACATAAAGGACGCTGTTGGCATCAATGGAAGCCTTTTAAAATGGTTTTATTGCAATAGTTTTAAAAGGAAGCAATTAGTAAGACTTCCTGAATGCTTTCAAAGTTGCAGTGCATTAGACCTGGATGTCACAATTATCACAGTGATCCACGTTGGGACCCATTCTCTGATGTACATAAAATGTATCACCTAGGATATACACTACTACATAAATTTATTTGCAGTTGATACTAGTCTCTTTCTGATCGTAAATAATACCATCCTAACCGCTCAAAACTTCATCTCTAACCAAACAACAAACCTGTCAATGTGTAAATAACTTTGTTCTGTCCTTGAACCGAATGAAACAGTATCCCCAGCAATTAATAAGAACATGAAAAATCTTTCTATTCACTTTGCATTATGCTTATGGTTGTTTTCTTTCTTTTCTATGTCCAACAATTTCTGATGACACGAATAAATTTACTATATCAAAAGTATGGTAAAGATTAATGTAATGCGCAGACACACATTTCATGTTGACATAAAGTGTTAGAAATAATATCTACGTATTGTATATGTATTCTACAATATGTTAATATAGCCTGGGACATTATAAATTACTTGAGGAAAGTGAATTCACACGAGTGCAAAATGAGGTAGCCAGAATTAGTGCATCGATATTAGTATCATTTGAGGCTTTATACAGAGAAATGAGATAAGTAAGTCTTGACTCCAGAAAATAAAAACATATGCTTAAACTTTTATGCACAGTGACTCCTGGACCAAGCTCTATCTACTCGTCTGATTTTACTATTTATCAGCGGTATCGCTCCCTATAACTTGTGCAGTATAAACAACTTCCTAGTAATACGAGCTAGAAAATTATTTTACTACAGTTTATCTATTCCCACAATCATTGGAAAAAGATAAACATTATCTAATGAGACACGTCAAAGCGACTTAATTATTAACTTGAAAATGAACTCAATAATCGTGACATTCATGTTCTTAGATACTGTTACTGTAAATATAAAATATTCTTGAGGCTCGCGTAATGAACAGTTACATAGAACGAATACAACTGCGTCACCTCTATGTGAATGTAGACTGGTTAGAAAGCACACAACGCTTCTTTTTCTTTTGCGAGTATTACAAATAACGCATGGAACTGTTCAACCATACGCACCATATCGTAATTAAACGTCTGCACTGTGACATAATGCTTCACTAATCAGCAATAAGAGTTCATAAATTTGTAGAACTAGCTAGATACGTAATTGAATGCTCTTATGGAGATCATGAAAGCTGTGAACACAAGGACTTTTCTTCCAAATGGCTGAGCAGCGCTCTTTGCAAGAACTATCTTCCCTTTTTAAGATCTCAACTTCAGACACAATGTCGTACAAATGTTTCCCAACAATTTGTCCCTTTGTCTTCTTTCTTTGTTCCCACATTTTATAAACTCCGTTGCTTATTTTGTACTTTAATTTTTTCGTTATATGTTCAATTGATAGGGTCATAATTTCGACTATTAAGCAACTTAACACCTTTGTAAGCAAATTTCAGTATCATCCAATATATATTTTTGTATTGGCGAGGAGAACATTGCACCACATTGACTTTCGTTCTAATCCTTGAGTGCCTATATTATATCTATTGAAATTTACAACTCAAAATGTATGGAAACATATTCTTAAGCTATGCAAATCGAATTGAAGATAGTTCTCAAAGACCATGTTCTATTTCTACGTTTATGTATATATATATATATATATATATATATATATATATATATATATATATATATCGGGTTTAACCACAAGGTTAAAAGGCAAGTTCTAAAAATTTTAAAAGAAGAAATTGCTCAGAAGACATACACATTTATATAAAATAAATCCTTGTAAATAAATATGATCATCAGGAAAGTATGTTAAATTACAATAGAATATACAAAATTATAATGGTAAAGTACTATAAAATCGTTGAAATATCGGGTCGAATTTATTATATCAAACACATTCCCTTAAAAGTAGGTCAACATAAACTTCTTTGAGTTCACAGCACAATTCATCCGTCTCACAGGATGGAAGCGAATACACCCGACAAGAATGTGTTCCACCTTCCGAGTATACTTTCTGGTGGAGAGTGGCCCTTTGGGAGATAAGCACGAGTCTAGTGTGTCGGCACAATGCTATGCTATAATGTTCTATACGAGGGATATTACTGTTCAGTGATGTGTTTGATTTTTGGAGACTGTTTGCAGTTTTCATTCCACGAAGCATACCTAGTATATATAGCGTGCCTGTTAATATAATATTTTAAGTCACTATATGGCTTTTGGCTACTTCTTCTGTCATTTGGTTGCCCCTAAAGCCAAAACGAATAAGCACGCAGCTCTACAATTACATTTTACATTGTGCATATCATTGTTTTATAAAATCTGGAACACTTACCTAATATCTAATTTCAGGATGTTGTAAATCGTTCATCGTAGAATTGGTATTCAAAAAGACAATAAGTTTTGAGAGGTTTCAATGTAGTTCAATAATGTAAGTGTGGCTATAATTCCTGCAGCATAATATACCAGTAGTTGGCTTTGTACGAATTCATTCTAACATGGCAACACATTAATTAGTCTACACTTCCAGTTTATGCACAGGACTAACGAGACAAATGAAGAACAATAGTGTTCAACTAACAAGTATCTTTTCAAATCCTTTTGCATGCAGTTATCACTGTTTGCAAGCAGCTTCAAACAGAATGCAAAAAGTGTTATATGGTATTTACTTGCCCTGTATATTAATGTTTAGACATTCGGCTATATGTACCATTCTCATGGTAATTAATATTTGAATAAACCGTCATTCCCCTCGTGTATAAATTTACAATTTAAAACCAATATTTGTAACTCTCATTAAGCAGCATTTTTATATAACTAATACGTTATGCAATAATTAAGATGTTATCAAAAATTTCATCTGGCCACATTTGACCGGAAATATCAATGATAGTAGAACTGAAACATTCTTGTAACATTTGTTAGAAGCAAGCGGTTATTTACATTGTGTTTAAATCAACTCTGCTACTCTTATTCATATTAACAGGGACTTTAAAACAATTTACGGCACCACCGGTACACTTTCTTGTTTATTTTTGTAGCGATATGATTTTGTACCACTCTACATAATATCTTTATTAGGGTTTAGCTTTGCATATGGTGGACAATCTGTCTTCACTATTATTTCATGCACTATATAAAACAATGAAAAAATACTTTGCTCAATAAAGGTCCACCATCCTTACTATGCTTCTGACCATCACTCATTGCCAGTTCTTCCAATATCTCCTGAAGCTCATCGTTCTCACCGGATCACAGTTGTAATAACATTTCTACCAGTCACCGATGTGAATAAGCCGAAAGACAGCATCTTAATCGAATATAATATCCCTCATGTGGGTCAAGAGCTGAAAGTGGTATCACGCAAGCTGACACATGATATTAGAAATATCACTTCCATTATCGTATCACAAAAAGGCAATATTCATTTATTTGATTCCTCTACTGACACTTTATGAGCCAATAGGAGTCTCTTTTATACAAAACAAACCACAACAGTCGTATTTAGGTCTTTGTAGATCTTAATCTGCAACATGTTTACTAGGAAAAAGAGGAAATCACAGAAAAATGCAATTTCAAGCGATGCCAAAGATAAGACATTACAATTTGATTAGAAATATAAGAAACTGTAGAGACATTCAATAGGAAATTAAAACAAATGGGTATAAATAGTATTGTAGTAAAGTCCCCAATTTATGACATTAAAAACTAGTAAAATGGATTATAGGAAAACCTTCTGGATTCAGACTAATTTGTGTACGTGTACTATACCTGTTCTAATATGGCTTGCTTCATAAACTTGGACTTTACATTGCACATCAATTATCGGTTTTTTTCTTATCGAATTGACTATGCTTCATTACGATGTACTGTATACAAGTTAATCTTGATAGGCTACGGAGTTTTGTCTACAATTCAAAATAAAGAAAACAATTTTGTTTTAAATCCATGAAAGCCCTATGATTTAAACTGTGTAATGATGTGTTGCATATACATGTAGGCAATAACAATTCTGATTACTCATTAAACCTCGATAAAAAACATCATTATGAAGAAAGAATCCTAGTTATATTAAAGATTAACGCACATATCATCTGCAAGAGAACAATGCATTATCTTCTGTGGTAAAGAAAGCTGCCAAAAGTAGATATTCCTCCTAATTCATGTCAGAAACCGGAAGTGATATAAAGAGATATTACCATTAAATAGGCGACAATATAAACAACAATCTTCGGAGGCGGCATTGCTATAGGTCAGCGTTCACCACATGGACTTGTATGCTTCAATTATTTAATCAAAATGTCGTAAATGATGAAGGAATTGTAAAGCAATGGAATAATTGCAGACAAAAATAAGAAATACATCCTTCGTTTAGTGAACGCTGCAAGATTACTCGACTTCTGTTTCAAAGATTGAGAGAGAACATGACTTTGTTACTCGGTTTTTAACCAATTTGGATAAGGGTTTTGCTTCCCATTTTTCAGCTCATTCCGATGCTAATTTAGGCATATGGACGACCTTAATAATCATTCAACTCAGATTTCAACACTCCAACAATATTCTTGTTTACCGTGGGTATTTCAAAAATTGTATTATTTTGAACAGCCACTTATATCATAAAAGTGAATGTCTTTTGCAAAACATTATAAACATTATGTTTAAACACTTATCTACAGAGATTCCGTGAAATTTAGTTTCGTGTTATAACCATATTGATGCTTTAACTTGGTATAGTATATATGATACATAAATAGCTTACATCTAGCATTGCAGAACCACAATAAAATGGTTTAATCGGTTTTAATTTATTTTTTATTACACTATCATACATCATATCCTATTTCATGATTGTTCTCTTTGGAAACGAAAAATAACCTTTCGAAGTTCAATATCCTTCCTTTTGTTAGTACATACCTTTATATTTGTTATTTTTCTGAAGTGTCCTGTTTACCAACGATATGACAATTCATTAGTTTCAAATAATCCTTCTCAAATTCATTGGTTGCTTTCTTGTGTAGGATTTTAGCCATGGTTTCAGTGCGTTGAAGATATATATATACGTATATATAAGATACGTATAAGACGTCATTTGCACAAATAAATACTCCTTTCATTGATTCGTTAATAGTAGTTAAATATGCTTATGTGGGTCCTTTCCATAAATGGAGAGGTTTGCTTAAGCTATGTAGTTATGCACTATAACAGGCTGTTTGTGTCGTTTTTCCTTGTTGAGTTCTCTTCGCTTGAAATGTTCTCGTACCCCTATACAAGATAGTACTAACTTAAGCCGTACGAAAGGGCTAAAACTGTTGCTCAGGTACCCTACACCAGCTGGTACTAACGAGAGTTGTACGAATGGGCTAGAACAGTTATTGTCGTACCCCTACACCAGGTGGTATTAACTTGTGATGTACGATTGGGCTAGAACTGTTGCTCTCATACCCCTACACGAGATGGTACTGACCTAAGTCGTATGAATCAGCTAGAATTGTTGTTCTCGTACCCCTATACTAGATGGTAATATTTTCAATTTTACATTTTGGCTAGAAGTTTTCTAGTGCACCTACGCGAGATAGTAATAATTATAATTTTGCAAGTAGGGGCTAGAAATGTTCTTTTACACAAGCATGAGATGGTAATAATTACAATTTCACAAACAGAACTACTTTTTTATTTTATGTACTAGTACTGCATTGTAATTATAATCAACACCGTAAAACCAAAATTACAAGCCACAACTACAAACAACACCCCATTTCAGAATACTGCTAGGATTATTTTTCATCATATACACTTTCATGATGAACATGGAGATTTACCAAAGACTCGAAATAATTCTAGATAAATGATAATTTAGAATTTTAATCCGATTTTATTACATTCGTAGGTTGGTGCCTGGTTTAGAATGAGTTTTTACCGTTCTGAAAAATGAATCTGTGTAGCATTCAAAAAGTAAGGGGAGGGGTGTGCCGACAAATGTTTAAGAGACCACATACTAACCAGTCGATCTAGTTTGGACCTTTTAGTCTCGTAGAGCAACTTCCAGTGAGACCGACGAACTGGATTCAGATCCGAAATGAATGTCGAAGATGACTTTGTCAAATATTTGGGTATGTCTTTTACCAGTTTTACTGTGATTGTGTGAATGTGATGCAATATATATGCGACTACTTCTTCCACCATTATTGTTACTGCGTACAGTTGGTAGAGAATTGCTATCATCGCTGTGTTATGATTGAACAGTGTGATCATCTACCCTGAACCTATTATTGCAAAGTCTGGACTCTTCGGATGGGTATCATCATTTTAATACTACATCCCATTTTATCCCAGGTGAGCAGACGATGTAGAAGGATGTCCTGATTAGTCTACATATACTGTATCTTACCTTTGACAGCAAATGTTACTGTATTATGCAACTTTCTGAGTCTTTCAAAAATATTTGGGTTCCATTGACATTCTATTTGTATATCGATGTATCGTCACGCGCCAATTGAACTCGGTGAGATTTGGAATACAAACGGTACTAAGAGGAAGATAACCGTTTAGTATGGTTAATGTATATGGGAATAGTTGTACGACTCGGCTTGTGATATAAACCCTGTACAACTTGTTAACTGAAGTCTTTGAATTTGAAAGCGATTTGCATGCAAATTCAAATGAAGACAACATATTTAAAAGATATGTTTTATACTTTATTATAATTTACACTGACAATATTCCATTCATAAACTTGCACCTAAGGTTGCCTGCGGATGCACGTGACATTTTGCATTGATTGGATTTATGGGTAGGAACAGTTGTCTACAGTTTTATGATATGCCTGCTATAAGGCAGGGAGTATTATGCTATGAAGTTTTCTGTCTGTCCGTCTCTTAACATTTTCCTCACAGTGACTCAAGTCCTCCGCCTTTTGCTAGTTACCAAACTTATTGGATCGACTGTACTCGTGGTAAGGAGGACTTATGTTGATTTGGAAGCCAAACGGGTCAACGATTAAGGAAATTGTCCCAGAAAAAACGTCCATGCTTTATGTCCTGGACAAACTCTTGAAAAAAGGATTGGGACAAAAAATGTTTTAGTTTGCAATGACAAATGTCAATGCTACTCTGAATGAATGTTAAGGATTGGTTTCCTTATCACTTCGTCGGTTATACTTCACATATATGGAGAAAGCACGTGCTCGTTTGGTAAGGAACAAATAAGGATCTTTTGACACCAAAAGGGTTTATTCTTGTCCAGTGTGGAAGTCATCCACAAAATTTCGTAACTGGAAATAGTAAAAATTACTAATTATTGTTTAGAGACCATTTTTGTTTATTTCATTCACAATGACATCGGTCTTTGACCTTTTGACTCTGAAATCGGCAGATTTTATTTAAAAATCCAATCGCAAGCTATTCACAGTGTTTGACTCCTGTAGATGATGGTCAGAATGAGTGTTGGTGAGAAAGGAAATTGGTAGCATACAGATGGATAGATCCATCCATCTATATTTATTATTATGACATACCCCGCGCCGGCTCAGGGCAAATATGTAATAGAGAAACCTATATATTATGGGGTCTAAAGGTCTGAGGTCACTGTAATATTAAATCTTACAAGACGTTAATGGTTTCTGCACGGTACGTTTAGTTGAAGACCGTATAATTTTACCAGCTGTAAGGTCATCGAGCCCGATTGGTCAATATTATCCAGAGTAAACTATGCCCTACGAGTGCCGGTAAAGAGCAATATCGAACACAGTGTGGTTGTATATTGTGCCGTTTACAGTACTCTTGTTATCCCCTAACTATATCTTACGTTCATAATACCTACGTAGTAATCAAAGTTTATAAGTACAAGATATTGTCTTATTCCAAATCACATAAATATGAGAAAAGAAATCTATTACAGATTGAAACAGCGTCACTGTTTCTATACAATAAAGGAGAGGAGTATATAGAAAAGTCGATAAACTAAAACAAGAATAATGATAATTAAATGCTTGGTCAGTATCTATATCTCCTAACGATAAGCATACTATATACTAAGTTTGTCATAGTCTATAAAACGTGCATCATACATTTAATCCGCTGTTAAAAAGGGCAACAACTCGTGCACAAATGATCCGAACACAAAGATTGGTCAATACGTGGCCATACTATTTACCAAATTGCCCAAGGATCCTTAAAAAACTGCAAGGCTGTCTTATGCTGCATTTAAGCAAACAAACATAAACTATAATAAGTAACAAAAATTGAGTGAGCAAATTGATTTCTTGGTATGCGCTTCATAACATACACAAAAGTTGCATGGCAATCAATTAACAAGATTCTATCAACCTCGACAACAAGCTAAAAGTAAAAAGAGAATAATTATAACAACTAAAAAGAGAATAATTATAACAAGGATTATACATGTTAAGGTAAATTGTCGATATATGCATCTTTTAATCATCAAAACAATTATGCAATTTCATATAACTGTCATCCATTCCATCAGCTCCAACTAACATGAACTATAATTACCAGAGTAAAGTGACTTATTAATATGTACACCTTCTGATGATAAGACGATTTCCATACTTTCATTATAATCCATTGAAATATGTGAAATTAATTAAATTCATGTACTTCTGGCATCCGCTCCATGACGCTCCAATTGAAAGAAGCAATAACTCTTATAAAGATAGTGGAATTGTGACTTTTTGTAGCTATGCACATCTTCAGTTGATAGCTTAGTAATTACCAAGTTTTAAGACAATGAATCAGACACTGCAGGACGAAGTTGAGTCATATAATAAAATAATATACAAGACAAAAAGGGCAGAAATTGTCCAACAAATGAGGCAGCAAACCGCCATCTCAATATGGTATGGCGTAATAGCTACGAAGATTCAATGTAATCCATTAAATCGGCAGGACTATTTGAAGTCAGGAGTATCATAGAAAACATTGTGCTGAAAGGCAAAACAGGTAATAACTTCAACCAAACAATTATGGGAGCAAAGCGATTTGTCGATTCCCCCTGCGGGTCCGGGGTTGTAGAATTGGCCCGCCGTGCCTCGCTACGTGTCGTAAGAGGCGACTAAGTAGAGGCAACCTGTTTGTCGTGGGTTGCGACCCGTGTCGGAGGAGGAAAGGATCCTGGTAGTTGAGCAGAGGCTTTCCGATGCAATACACTACTTTGGCCTCTACTTCTAGACGGGTGGTCGGGATGGGCCCGCTCTCGACAAATCGGCTGGTCACGCCGAGCCCTAGGAGGTCTTTATTTCTCGCTCACTTTCTTTATCTTTCTCGTTGTTACTCTCTTGATACCACCGTTGCCCCTACATTCTATCCCTTTAACTTTCCCTTTTCCAAGTCTTAGAAGACTTCCTA